>JAIPRM010002697.1:0-29227 GCA_025469315.1 Stegophylla sp. TES_Ste_2020
CCCCCTCTCACCAAAACATAACCCCCCCCCCGTCTGGATGAAACCCGCTCCCTTATATTTTTGAATATTTTACGCATACACTATTTTATGACTACGTCATCACTACGTAAAGTTATGGTATACTTCACACCATGGATATTCTTCGATCTTCAAGGGAATATTTGGTGTTTTTGTTTAATTTTAAAGAATTAATAAATAGTTTCTTCAATAAAACGATTCTGAATGGAGGTTCAGTTAATTACAAACAACAATAATTGTCAGTTTTATATTGAATAGCTAGAATTTTTACCTCCAAAAACCTCCCAGTGACTACGCCACTGGACAATACATGCAGATAGTGGGTATGACGTCCTCTTAAAACTTCTAAATTAATTTAAATACTAATTATATTAGGGTTTTTTTTTAAATTAAATTATTATATACGATGTGTGATAAAATAATTTTCAATAATATGTAATAAAAAAACAACATGATATAAAACAACATTATACGCATAATAAAGAATCATGTTAAATGGAAAATCTTTGATACATAATTTTTATGAGTTTAGAATTGGTATTCCTGATTTTAGGCCTCCATAAATTTTTTTGCACATTAAGGGCTCAGTGAACAAAAAAGTTTGAGAACCAATTCGTTACATGATATTGTTCAATATCACCTCCGAGTGTTTGTTGTAGCTTTGGATTATAAAATGAAACGCTGAACAATTATTAATAGTGGTCTTATATAAATATATTTTATTTTATCGATCAATGGGGCTTTACAACTGGAATAAAATCTTTATGAAAATTTACGTATCATAACTGATACTGATTAACGTATTGAAAAATTTTAAAATCATGAAATAGGCCAGTATGCAAAATGTTTTTTACATAACCCAATTACGAACATCAAATGGACCATAACTTATTTCTTTAATTTTGTACATTAGGTCAAAACTAACCCCTCATATATTTTATATATCTGGTATATAAGTATGTTCAATGTTCGAAGAAAATGTAATTTATAGAAGACATCAGTAGGCACGTATTTATAGACCGTTTATAGGTGTCAAAATAGATAGGTATTGGGTCATTAAACAATTTGTATATGACCTACACAATATGTAGATAATATGTGTAGGTATATATTATTTACATAAATATAATTGATGATAAAAATAATGAAATACGCAAATCGTTTGTTAAAATAATAATCAAAAACACCATGGATAAACGCAAAACGTATTTACAATATATAATTATCAAGGGCGCCCATTAATTAAATTTTAAAGGGGGTACAAATTTTAATAAATTATTATGTTTTTCTATTTATTACCAGTTTTAGCAATAATCCATCATCAGTTGATGTTCTCCCTCCTCCCAAGTATTGTAAGTACAGATACAATTTTATACTAATTGCATTGGTCCTTCAAAATAATCATGTAGGTAATAAAAAAAAATTAAAATTAATTTTCCTTTAAAATTTAATTAAAACTATATTACTTAATATGTAGGTAACTAAGAGCATTGATTTAACTTGTAATGGTTTTTAATATATTTATGCCCATTGGTTATTATCAGGGTCTTTCATACTTTCTTTATTTCTCATTACCTCTGCCTATTTTCATTATTTTTTAGCTTCATTCTTTGTGCAACGTTTACCAGCTCAGCTTTAAATGTGTCCATCTATTTTTGCCTTGGACAGCCACCGTTGATTTTGGGTATGAGTACTTGTTTACAGATACTATTATTTCTCTGCCCATTATATGTTTGTTTACTTTGATAAATTCTCTTATGTTTAGCTTTTAAAATAGCTAGTAGATTTTCTCGTTCGTTCTTGTTTAGCATTTTTCATACTCAACAATTAAACTATACATTCGATGAAATATTTTCCCTTCAAAAATTAATAATTTCTCTTCACCTCCTTTTATCACTGACCACGTTTCGCATTCAAATGTTAAAACTGGACGTAGATAACACGGGTATAGGATAGTCTTTGAATTTATATTTAGGAATTTCAACTTCAATATTTTTATACTAATAAAAAATACCATTTACCATTATATACTTTATGATTCAGTTTAAGAACAATACAACTATACAAAAAAATTATTTTCGAAATTTTCCAGGGTAGGGACATGTCCCTTTCCTAACCCCCCCCCCAATGGGCGTCCATGATAATTATATATTATACTTGTCCGGTAAGTCAACAGCATATTTATACGGTGTGACAGTAATTTAATGTTAAATTTATTCACGCTAATAGCTGAAAAATGTTAGCCATATTGCCGGGTAGACTAGTTTATCGTTTCTTTAATAATATATGCCTTTTTGTTTATAATTAGACATAATTTACCATGGAGCAATGTCAACGAAAACATTTATATACTGACAAATTCATTAGTTTCGACAGTTTTAATTATATATATATATATCTAAAAAGTTACATACATATGTATCTAACAAATTATATACATATTATGTATATTGAACTATGTTAAACGTTAATACATATATAATATTTATATACAGTATAATATAATGTACCCAGTGGTAAAATTAGCTCCAAAATCTCAGGAGGAAGAACTTGAGCTCCATCACAATGTATAATATTTGATAAATATCTAATCGAATAATTATATATTTCAGTTTGAAAACAATAAGGTTGAATCCTTATAAATAGGTATATTTTAAGATTTGATTATCAGAATACCGTCACGAACATTAAACATACTAAAAACGCAAAAAAGTCACCAAGACGTCACCTTGAACTTTTTGATAGTATAAAAATGTAATAAGATTTGAATATATTTTTATAATAAATTTCTGCCAAATGATACTCTTCGATACGTTATTACAGAAAAAATTAATAAAATATGTTAAAATATACTAAGTGTCTAAGTAGACTATTAAACTTTTACTTGCTGAAATTGAAATTATCTGATATATTGTTAATTATAAGTGTGTAGTGTATATACTATATACATTAATATGTGTATATATATATATATATATATATATATATATATATACGAATATATATATATGATTTGAAAGAATATAATATTTCTTCATTATAATATGATTAACTAACCTATATATAAATATGCATAAATGTTATCGAACTATTTATTTTATAAAATTGATTTTCAATTAAGCAGCGTTAAAAAGAAATCGTTGAAGTTAATAAAAAATATTATACCTATGTTAACACCAGTTGTTTTGAATTAAATTTATTTTTCTATGACACAGATATATGTGACATACAATTTCAAAAACTTATATTTGAGCGATAATGTTCGCAAATATTAACATGTTCCTACACACTTATTGTATTACCTATATATTATAAATAGTATAATATATAATAATATATACCCGCATGTATCGACTTGTATTCATATGATATATATAAATATATACATGATGTGGTAATGCAATTATGTTTTCAATAGTACTTATTTATTGTATGCTCATTACACAAAATAAATGTGCTATTGTGATCACATTGTACTATTGGTATAATTAGAACAATACGTTTATAGATAGATAAGTAATAATGTTCAGACAGGACAAAAAATTAGCAATTAGATTAGACATAAAATTAAACCACGTAGGGGGTAAGCGAAAAAAAACCCGACGATTGAGGATATTGTGAATAATATTATAATTTTATGCAGTTTTAGTATTTTCTTTTGTTATCGTCCGCAGTATACGCCAGCAGCAGAAGCAGCGACTGTACGCCATTTTTACCCGTGTCATCCTTGGACAAGTTTTTTTATACACACAATAAGTACCTACACATTATATACAAACAAACAAATAATTGTTCGATGGAATTCCCGTAGTTATGCAAATGCTTAAGTGCATGCGTACGTCCTATATCACAATAACCGTCCGACGGACCGCCGAAAATGGATGTTTGAGTGTGTATGGCGGCGGAGGGTGGGGGGCGTCTCGCACCGCAGCCGTCATGCAGCAGACGTGGGACATCGCCGCAACGGTCCGGCGAGCAGCGCGCACATCTCCGGGGATTATTATTATTTCTGTGTCCTCTATTATGTACACATGAAGTAGTAGTAGTAGAAGTAGTAGTAGTAGTAGTAGTAGTAGTAGTAGTAGTAGTGGGTATAATTTATCAATCATTGTGCCATGTATCACGTTTACAAGACTGACAAACTCGCCCCTACAGCGGCACGGCGCGCGCCTTAGGGATTATAATAGGTACGCGTATGTATATAATATTTTGTATGCACAGGAATAACACCATCGACGGTGCTCGAAGATATTATTCTTTATTAAATACTGAAATAATATATGGTTTTTATTCGTTATTTTTTTTTTTTTTTAATTCTTATTATTATGTTATGATGTTATCGTTTATAATGCATATCTATTTAGATATTATGTAGGAACGTCATATGCGATGATATTGATGCATCCCAGAAAGGCCGAGTCACCTGCGTTAAAAATATACGTTATACGTGTAACACGCATAACTTTTTTTATATTGTGCTGTGTTATTCGTATTTAGCGGCAGTTGAACGCGGAGGCAAAAAGATCATTGAAAGATTATTATTACAACATGCCGTATTGTCGAACAAACGGATTAGACCTACCTACACGGTGGCGGTGACGGTGACGGCAAAGGATACATTAAATGAAGGAGAACGAGTTGTGAGCGCTTTTATCGTCGCATACCCCGAAAGGATATATTATTATTATTATTATATAGACGACCTATTAGGAAGACATCCCTGCGGGCAGAAAGGTTATGGTGTGGATAGCAAAAAAAAAAAAAAAATGCACAGCGTGATTCGGTCGTATATATATTTATTACACACACACACATACATACCATCACACCGTGTGACGCTTTTTCCTTCTTTCCGGACAATAGATCCGAGGAAGGAGTGTGAGAGAGAGAGAGAGATAGAAAACGTAAAAATATACACTCCTCGTTTATTTACAATGAATTGTGCATGGCCATGTGCGAGTGTGTGCGTGATTACTTGTATAATACAGGTATATACATATATAGTATACACACACACACGCACACAATATCATCCACACGTACACATATACACGGGAGACGCAATAAGTATTTAGCCACAATATAAATGATGACGATCGCGCGACGTAACCAATGGGGCGCGCGGTGTGAGGTCCTAACGCGCATGGTTTTATCATCTCTCTAAGAAAGGGACAATAGCCGCTTGTATTATATGCCTTTTAACAACGTCAAAACACACGCACACACACACACACGAATACTGAACTGCTGCTGGCTGCTGCAGCTACTCGCTCTCGGTTCCAATACACAAGCACACAATGTACACGTATATATATACCATAATATTATAATATTATAATAATAATATATTATGTTTCTATACACACACACACATACACGACACAGACGGTTCAGCTGATGTTTCCGTCTCTCAATGCACTGCAGTTGTGTCTGTATAATATTGTTATGTGTGTATAGGTGTCTCAGTTTTCTTCTTCTATTGCGCGCGCGCCTCTATAAGAGCGTTTGAGGAATTTACGGGAACTATTAACTTCTGCCGCGGCAGCCGCAGTGAGCTGCATTATACGCGAGTCTGTACTCACACACACACACACACTTACTAATATCCATTCATGCACACGGTAGACCTACAGCGACGAGATCGACCAGTAACGCACGATAGGAATGATCGATGTGTTGATCGCTACCGCCGCCGTCACCTTTATCGTAACGTCATCCCCTTGTTATCAGCTGCGGTATGCATGATACAAAATATTATTATTACTATTGTAAATACTTTTTTTTTTTTTTATCATACCTACGTACCAGATATAGGTACACATCCATAGGGCGTAGAGTATGTCATTTCCGTCGAACCGAAGAAAGGCCGTATAGGTGTACACCCGTGCATGCATACACACGCACACACAATAAATTTTATATATATATATATATGTACTTAAGTGTACAAAACATTGAACAATTTGTACCCACAATAAGTTAGAGGTGCCCATATACACCGCTTTTGTGTACAAATTATACCAAACGCCCCCGTTAAGGTGCGTATAGTTTTCGTGAAATATTATTATGGTAGGTAGGTAAGTATGAGTGTATAAATGTCTATAAATCTATATATAGTGTGTTCTGACCGTTCTGGGGTATTAATATGGTGGAACTCTATACATTATATTATATGTAGCTATAGATATATACGAGCACGTAAAATTCAAACGGCCATAATTGACCTGCAGAGTTGATAATAGTTGTAAATAATAAATAAATTATTCCTATTAGCGGGTCGTTTCAGAAAATCGATAAAACGTCATTAATAATACTTCTGCTACTATGTATGTGTTACGGTATATTATACGTTATAGAGTAGAAATAGCAGGTAGTATGTGTACTTACACACGCGATGTTTTTTTTTTCTATTTCCCATAATATTTTGTGAACTCATTGGAAATGTAAGTGCCCATATATATATATATATATATATCACCAATCCTACCTTTTTTTTTTTGAAAAATATCAATCACGTATAGGATGTCCAAATCCTCAGCGGGACACCCGGTATAGTTACTTTTAATGTGCCTGTTACGAGTTGTCTGATTATTGTAATATTATTTTCAGGACTATTTCTTTGTATTATTTTCTATATTTTAAAAGGCAAATATAGCTGCGAAGTACTTACATAAAGTAAAATACAATATATTCCCTGAATAACACTAATAAAGACATTAATTCAGAGACATTAATTCAGAGAAGTATAGAAAATATTATGATATATGATTTTCATGGGGCTATGATAGAAGAACACAGACCTTGTACTCGTATTCACCTAATATTGTCGAGAAAATAAGTTTGAATCAAAATGAATGTACTGAAAGGTTCTCTAAATTTCAAAAAAATAAATCATTTTCCTAAATATGCCTCCATATGAAATCAGGGTACAATGTTATTATCTTGTTTCACATTCTATTATATTTGATTTCTAATCTATATAATATCAATAAAATTATCAGGTCATTTTTCGCATTTTGCTCGAAAATAAATGAAAAGATATAATACAATATAATACAGTAAATAGTATGTAATGACGTTTCGGAAATGATTGACTTAATCTAAAAATGAATCAGTAGGCATAAAAATACTATAGGGTGTCTATATTAATAATAATATATACTGTAGCTACTACTTAGATATGTATATTATCTGCAAATATATGAGTTAAAAAAACGAATACATACCTTCCAGTCTTCGTAATAATCATTTCCGTTCCTAGTTCATGAAATTTGGACCAAAGCTCTTTTGAAACGGACTCGAGGTAGCATTCCGTGGACGCCAAATCCGGGCTGGTACATTTCGCCAAAATCGTTGACAAGTTCTTGGATGTGGCCTGAGCGGAATCATGCGGAGGCGGTGACCTATCGCCGTCCTCAGAGGACGCGCTTACAGTTTCTCTATATCTCTTTTTCTTCGATCCACTAGCAGCGCCATTTTGCTTTCCCGTTTCCGCGTCAACCGACGATCGGCGGTGATAACGATTGGCGGCCAAATCTTCCGGTTCAGAAGTCTCGACAACATCCACTTCAATGTCCAAGTCATCGGTCCCACCCATTGAACCTTCACCTTCTGTGCCTTCATTAATAAACAAAATTAAATAATGTTATAATTACGATAAATCAATTTCAACAGTTAAATATAAAATACCTATTATTTTTCGAGTAAAATTTATTATTAGACTATAGAATTATGTAAATTTTAAGAGAATAGTAAATTAGATTAGGTTAGGTAATATTTTGTATATCATGTATTCTGCAATCTTATTTAATTATACTATACCGGTAAAGGGGTATTATTAAACGAACAATATTTAATTTTGATGTCAGATGTTTAACATTTATAAGTATCTATATTTATCATTTGATATGTAAGTAAATTTATATAATATATGTATCTGCTATTAGATCATTAGGAATTAAATACCTATACAGATGAGTTAATAAACAATTTTTGAATTTGCATTATAAAACTTCATAATTTATTATATTTTTTGAATAGATACCTATACAATTTTTCCTTTAAAATAGCAAAACAGATCACGAAAAATTCCTGAAAAAATCAATATCTGTAGAATAATATAGTCAGATTAAATATGTCTATACTTTCAATACTTTAAACTATTTTGATATTAAAACTATGGAAATCTTCATACTTTTTAGAGTAAATTTTTTCTCAGACTAATACTCAGCTAATGCATCTATATATATATATATATATGAATATACGTCTTATTTATTTATTTTTTTTTATCATTGAACCAGGTTATAATTAATATTAATAAATTATATAAAATGGTATAGCCTATAGGTAGTATGATGTCAGTTTACTTAACTTAAATATAAAAATATTTATTTTACCTATATATATATATATATATAAGTAGGTACCTACCTACATATTTTATATAAAATTGCATAAATTTAAATTATATCAAAATTATCGCTAGACTTAATTTTGATATATTATGCTATTAGTTTAGGCGAGTTTAAATTTATCTTTAAATAAAAACAATTTTCTAAACTTTAATTTATACGTTTTGTATTTGAAAATAGTGTTGCATTTTATTAGGTATCTAAGAAACTTTTATTTAATACACCCAGTGAAGTATTTTGCAGGAAAAAATTATTTTTTTAAATACATAATACCATACTGCATGTATCAAATACTCAGAATAAAATATTATAATATTATAATAAATTAGTATCTATATATATATTTAGTTACATTCAAAGTTAACTGATGCATCTATTTAACTTCCTGTAACTGCCATTGGTGGAATTAAAATAGAAACTTTAGGGGTGGAATTTGTTTGATTTAGCCATCTCTACAGATATTAGCCTCATAAAATTTATTAAAAAAAATCTTATTTCCGTCTATAGCCTATTGGGTATTTACCTTATAAGGTATAATAACTATACTAATACTCAATAGGCTATGCTTCCGAGGGTTTTGAAATGATTAAAAATTGAGAAATTGACTTTCTATTAGAATTCAAAATGTTTGAAAAAAACCTTTAATTAATATCCAAAATAATAGTAAGTACAATTTGTAGTTAAAAGTAAATTATACTTGAATATTTTATAAGCTAAATGCGTTATATCTATAATTATTTAGTTAATAAATTAATTTAAATGTCAAATCATCTTTAAAATTATTATTTTTTATATTAACATTTATATTGTAACTATTATATGAGATATACTTTTAAAAATTTGATATAAATAAATCGATGGTCATTCATAAGTAAAGTTAGTATCGGTGAAGCCCATCATTATTGGATCATAAACTCGGAGATCTGCACCGGGGGCTCCATGTTATTTTACAATATTCTGTTCCAAATCCTTTTGTTTCTTATAGAAATTTTAAGAAGTGTTTTTCATTGTAAAACTAAATATATCTCTCGTACAATGCTAGAAAAAGGGTCTCCATAAATATATATATATATATTGACACAATGATAATTTTGGAGTTAATTTTGATGACTTCTCCTGGATCTAATGCTTTTACAGTTTCATGTACTGGATTATTATTATAAATTGATTCGACAAAGACAACTTTATTTAATATGGTGCATTATACCTATAGGTACATAATACTAAATAAGTTACATAAAAAATGTATCTGTATATACAATGTATTATATTAAAATATAATTCGACAGAATTGAAATTATTATGTGTATATTGAAAGTTTTTTTAAAAAAATAATGAAAATATCGTTGTTTTGATCGAATTATACCGGCTAATAAGAATCAAATGTACATAGGTAGTGATTATCAAAGGAAGAAAGGAGATTAAAAAAGGATATTATTGTTTTTGCACATTTTTTACCTAAAATTATTCATTAAAGAAAATAATACATAATGAAATTCGTTATGAGTTTAGTCCCACACCGTGTTACAAACAGATTACTGATTTTAAAATTAGTTATAAATTCAAGAATCCCTAGTGAGTGTTCCCTTAAAAAAATATCTTAAAATAATAGCATAAACAATAAAGGTATTCAAGTACACAAAATAATGTATATTACTGACAAAGATTTATAATAAACTAATAACAATCGATCTTTTAGCCCGCGTAGTGACTAACGGTGGGTATGTATATATATTGTATATATTGTATGTATTATATTCTAATCTTTTTAGTACGATATGGACTCCAGCTAGGTCAGCTTGAATTTTATTATTTACCAGTTTTAAATAAAAATATTCGGCTGTAGGTATTTTGTGAGCTCATTTTGGTATTAATCTAAAATCTCTTTAGTTTATAAACTTAAATACATTATTTATTAAAGTTTGTTAGCCAAAAAGGTTTATATTAATTTTAAATGTATTTATGATGTATATCTATATTCTATACTATAAACTTATGAATGTAAATCGAAACATATTAAAATATAACTACCTAGAAATCAGTATGTATCAACTCAGAATAAGCATATAACAGATTTATATTTAAAGAAATACATACATTTAATTTGCATAAATAATTCATTTTAAAAGTCGAAGTAGGTATACATTTATATTACCAATTAACATTGTATTAAATTAAAAATATAGTCAATAAACTGCATATTACATATAATGTCATATAGAACAGGAAAATAGTAAATGAGCTCTGTAGTATTTTTCAAGAAAATATATCCAGCCAAATGGCTGGAATGAAAACTTTTTTTTTGAGAGAAAAGAATAGTGGATTTCCAAAGACCAAAATAATATCTAATGTCACAACGACTGGTTTACTGTGAATAAAGTTTAGGCACTCACCGAACATGATGTTTTGTCTCGCGTCTGCGGCTTCATCTTTGCGCATAATCGCGTCGATCGAAAAGTCCGTGGGCTTTTTGATCGCGCTGGCGGGATGCTGTTCCTGGTTGGCCGTTCCCATTATCATATTTTATGTCACGTCGGTTTCTGATCCTTTTGGCGGCGTTCGCAGGCGAAACGGTACCAGCACAAGCAGCCTGCTGCACCGGCAGCAAAGGACTCGCGCACGCAACAACGGCCTTCCGCGGGTGAAAACGAAACGTGACCACTATCACCAACACCGGTTCCGCGGTCCGTGTTTTTTGCTGTTGTTTTTGTGTCCAAACGATAAATTGATACGTATGTTTGTTGTTGTCACCCACTTAAATATAATATTATTATTATTATTATAAATGTTACAACCACACGGTCGGGCGCGGTTTTCGTGTGTCACACGCGATTCGAATGCCCGTCAACGACTCGGCGATCATTGCGCGCGCGCGCACGTATAAGCGAATATTGTTGCAATAGATTTCGGTAAAGAAAGAAATAATCGTACGATAGGTATATACGGTAACGATTATTGGCGTGTGTAATAATATACCGTGGTCGTCTGTAATCTTGATAGATAATAAATTATACCGTGTTCACGGTACGTTGTATATACGTAGATATTCGAGTGAGTGTGTGTGCGAGCGACACAACCACCGATCGAAGACGTCGACGAGACAACACTGTGCGCACGGCGACGGCGAGGAGAGTGTACAGTGCGTGGTACGGCCGGTCGGGTCGACGTCGCGATACTGACGGCACGGCGGCGGCTGTCCAGTGCGCAGGTCCAGCGCGCGTCACGGCGGTGGCGGCCGTCGTCGTCGCGCCGCGGGCCGCCCACGATCTACCTTAAGGGCCGGGGGGTGGCCAACAGGCGTGGCCCGAGCGTATCGATCCGCCGCGGCCGCTGACCACGTCTCGGCGGCAAGACCGGCCCTGGGCGGGATCGAGACGAGATCGCACGCCCCTCTCGACGACGGCCGCGGCCAACGTCACTCACACGCACTCGCACGACTACGACGACAACGGCGACAATGTGTGCGCGCGCACGCACTAACGCCTGTCGTTGATTTTCTCTCGCCGTCGCCGCCGCCACCTCAGCACTCCCCCAGCCATATCACTCTCATTCACCCATCCCCACACCCACCCCTGTCGACTGTCGACGGTTAGCATTACAGAATAAACGTGTGCTGCACAACGAGTACGTATTATTATTATTATTATTATTATTATTTCGTACTTACCTGTGCGACTGGAAAATAATAGTATTATAACGCAAGTACACCACTCCGGACGAAGTATCCGATTCGTACTGCTACTCGACGTTTTTCTGCATTTAGGTGTTTGTTATTGTTTTACCCGAATGTGTGGCAAATTAGCAACGAATACGACTTCAGCCTAATAATATCGATCGCAATTCAATAGGTACTAATTTTTGATAAAACTAAAAATAAAATAAAATAAATCTATTAAATTCACGATTTTTACAATTTGAATGGAGTGAAGAAGCCAGTTTTTTATTACAATTTTTATTTTATTTTTTTATGTGTGCACGATTTCGTATGAAATAATTGATCAAAAGTCTCTATCATTTTTCGAAATAATCATTTTTCCAAAATTTAGCAAAAACGCATTTGATCCAAACTTTATATAAATTTAAATCTAGATAGACAATAATATGGGAAATAATTTGGTGTAAGAAAATTTTGAAAATGTGGGAAAATATTTTTGGAAATTTTTTATTTAACAATTTTTTTTCTCGTCAAAAAAATTAGTTTCCATATATATATATATGGGATATATATTTTGGTGACATTTACTTAGTTTATAATTTTTAAGTAAAGATGTCTTTTATAAACTGAAGCTCCACTCAAAAATGTTTTATTGAAGAAATGGTTTATGGTTTCTTTAAAATTTAACACAACCCATCAAATCCCACATGAGGACTGAAGAAAAAACATAGGTTATGTCCGTCTTTTTTCTTTACTCTTAAAATTTTAACCATCTATATTATAGAATTATTAAATTGAATAGATTTTGCTCAACAAATTATTTTATATTATATTTAATACAAATTACTTTGAAGTTTGAATAAATAATATAAGATAATTTAAAAATCATATGAATGGTAAATTTCAAACATTTAAATTTTTTAGTTGAATTCCTATCTTCTCGTTAAGTACTCAAACTTCTATGTATAGATAATGTGCTAATATATTCAATATACGTTTAAGACTAAATGGTGTAATGATCGACTCAAAATGATGTTTCAATCGATCAATCTATCGCGATTGATCTGTAAAAAAAAAAAAATGGTATGTAACTATTTAAACTCAATAACAGTAAATATTATAGGAGGCAGTAGATCAAGGGAATCAATTGAGGGGAGGGAGGGGAGGGAAAGAATGCACTCACACCAACTTTTGTAAAAACATCTATTTTGGCCTGTCAAAAATAAAATAAAAGTTTTGGTAAATCTGAGTGTTTTATATCACTTATTAAATGAGTACTTTTTACCATTTTTGTGTTGTGTTTCATTTCAAAAACTATTCGATGTGGTCTGAAAATAATAGTATACAAGCGATAAGTACAGTAGCTGCTATAGATAGCTGCCGTGTTCAAAACCAAGAGAGAATTAATGACAGTAACATAATAATAAAATTATTATCTATTGTGTGAGAATGAGCATATTAATCATACATCTGTGGAATGAGTGAGATTGCCAACACATCAATGATAGAATGATTGATTAAAAATTTTTACAATTGGTAATTGGTAATAATTGGTATATACCTATTAAGTTCTGTATATTAATAAGAAATTCCCTCCATTATCCAAACGACCCAACCATTGATTGATGTTAACATTGAGCATAGCAAGAACAATTTTTTAGGGATTTTATGAAGAAACTTGTAATAATAAATGTATCTACCAAGTACACAATTCTGGGAACCACTAAATTATTTTATATTTTTAAATTATATTATTATATTGCATATTATAAGTACGCGTAATTACAAAAAAATGTATTTTTACTGAGCCTGTTTCATATACCGCTATTAATTGAGAACAGGAAAAAGAATTTGTTGAAAAAAAAATAAGAAATAATTTTAAAAAAATAAAAATTTCTTTAAAGTATTCTTTAACAAATATATTCTTAACATTTTATCTATTTATATTTAAATGTTTACGAAAATTGGGCAAACAAATAAGTTTAAAAGAGTTTTTATCAAATTGTGGGTAGATTTCCCCAAAATTTGGAAAACTATTAAGAATTTCGAAAAATATCCTCCCAAAGGTACTATTTAGAGATAAAATATAATACAAAAAGTGCCAGGTAAAAATTGTTGGATAAGTATTTCTATGCAAAAATGTGTACACATAAAAACAAATAATATAAACATCATTGTAAAGATACTATAGCTTCTTCGCTCTATCTATAGAATCTAAAACTCATAACAATGCAAAGATGACATTTTCGTATAGATATTGTCAACATTACCTAAAATAAATTACCTAAATATTTAATAGCTTTTGAAAATCTAGAAAGGGCTTGATTTGTTCCCCCTCCAAAAAAAAAAAAAAAGTTAATAAAAAAATAAGGGGTGGTCATGATATTGGCCTGGTAATATTCTTAAATGGCCTGCTAAAATGTTCGCAACAACTATAAAAATCTGAAATAACTTTCCTGCAGTTGATATTTATAAATAATATTAACAGTCTTATGTCTAACAATGTAGTATGGAGAATAATAGTTGTTAATTTTCAAATACTTGAATACAATTTAGATTAAAATATTTATATGAAAATTATTACAGCAAACCATTTCAGCTACAAATTAATGTAGTAAAAATATATATTTTAATGTTAATAATTAGCATCACGCTACAATTTAAATAAGTAATTTTAGACTCGTTAATGGCGACCGTGATTGTTAATATGGGTCATATTTCATAAGAGCTAACTGAACATCTACACGTAATTTGATGACTTAAATCTAACAAACGGGGAAAAATGTCTTAAGGTCTAAAAATAAACAGTTAAAAAGACAACACGTCAACCCTTGTGTTATTTATCCACTTTGTGTACTGAAATGAAATATCTAATTAACCACTTAAAACATAAAAAAAATAACAACTCTAGAAGTCGCTATGAATATATATGCAGTTCAAGAAAAATAAAATTTACTTGCATCATAAAATATGTAAAAAGCTGAATCCACAAAAGAGATTATTATAAAAATTAAATCCATTGTTATATTAAAACGATATATACCTGTATGCGATAACCAGCCACGTACCATTATTAGTTAGTAGACCACTGCAGTTTCAGTATCTCTGGTCTAGACTTCTAAAGCATCTCTAAAAATCAAAAAAATTTTCCATTACAAATTGATTCTTTAGACTAGTCACTTTACATCAATCATTCTCAATAGTTTTCTGACCTTAGTGAACAATATTAAAATATTTGGATAAATATAATAAAATATGCCTATAACAAAGTTTTCATGAAATCGATTTTAGTTATTTATAGCCATAACTCCAGAAGTAATGGTACTAAAAACTCTTTAAATTTTTAATAATTGTCAATTATATTGAAGCACAGGCTCAATTACATATTCTAAATATTTTATCACTTTTGGACTAATTATCGAATTTTTAAAATATTACAAATATATTCTGCTTTTTAAAATTCCTTTTTTTTCACTTAAAGATTTACCACTTTATATTTGTCTACCTTGTTATGAGTTCCATAACGGTTTATTATAATTAATTTATAAATAAATTTTATTAAAATGTTAAAAGTTTAAACAAAACTGATTATTTTCAATCAAAACCTTCTTAAACTTTGAATACTTAACAGAGTTGAATTTTTTTTTACTAAAGGAATTACTATATTAACCTATAGATATGCCTACTGATATTAAAAATATCTATCATACCTTCTCCCCTGAGTGTAAAATACTAAATACGCCACTGCTACTATGTAGTGACAATCTCCGTAATTTTGTAATCTGCGGGTGTATTATACTTTTTTCTATTGTCTGAGGTCTCTTTGGTTCTATATATTATATACAGTTGAAACTGGTTGATTCGAATTTTTTTATCTCGAAATCGTTATTGCCTTGAACTTTTCCCTCGATTACTAGAATTTTCCATCAGAAGAACCTGAAAAAAAAAATTGTTTTACTCGAATATTTTCATTGATAACTCGAAGTTTTAATTTTGTTTATAAAACTATGACTATAGGTATGTTCATTTACTATCAAAAATAAATTCATCAATTCATAATTGTCAGAAATGTCATTGATACATGATTATTTAACTTATTTACAACAAGACAATGACATTCATTATCCTCTTAAGCTGCAGAAATTCAGGAAGTTGAGAAATAATTGAAAACTTATTTACGTTTTTTTATGTCTGAAGTTTATCTTCTTTGTGATTTGCTAACGTATCTCTTAAAAAAGGCATCTTATATAAATAGGCTACGTCCAGCAGAAAGGATTGTTAAAAGCCAAGGAAACGGAAAATACTGATTTTAATAACTGCCAGAGTGAGCTTATGATTGGTTCAAACAGACATATCATGTAGATATGGAAAATAATATTGAAAAATAAAAATAAATAAATAATTATATAATGCACATATTTTAATAAATAATGTATCGTTTTAAATAAAATATTTTAAATTTTATTATTTTTTTAAATGTATTTTTAGATAACCTGAATTCTTGGATAACTCGAACTTTTTTGCCGGTACTTTCAACTTCGAGTTAACCAAAATCGACTATATTAAAATATTTATACCTATATAATATGATATATCTACTCGAAATAATAGACGCGTAGGTACTGATTTTACTTATGACTTATGAGTAATGAGTAAGTATGCCTACGGTGGCTATATTTACAATATAATATTATATACATTGCAGTATACATATATAATATATATTAATAAGCTACCTATTAAATATTTCACACACCATACGATAATAATAATAATATCATCATTATAATGTATTACTGCAGTTGGCACTTAGTTTAATTTGGATTGGCTTCGTTTAAAAAATAATTGGATTAAATAATATATTCATACATGTATATGTGCACAGTGTACATAATTTATAAATATACATTTCAAATGATAGGCATTACGCGTGTCTACATATTATACATGTGCAATTAGTTTCTATTAATTCTTTTAGCTCATAACTGGTCGTGTATATTAATTAACCTACAGTCTATTCGTACACAACAGGTTTAGTACATCTAAATATGGTAGATGATATACAGGATGATTTTTTTAATGTGCTCCTCTTTTTTTACCATAAAAATGCTATAATTTTGATTTTTTCACGAACTATTGAAGTTACTATAAATACCATGTTTTCTATTAATTTTATTTTCATATCAGCATAAGGATGTCTTGTGGTAATACAAATTTTTTTTTCTAAATTATTGAACCCTATTTTAACCAATCTAAGACATCCTGGCATGGAGCCGTGGCTACTTTGACGTAAACCATTTTGGTGTAGGGACGTCTTAAGAAATGTTATGACGTGAGGGAGCTTTTGCACACAAAATACATTTTAAACAAATATTATTGATGTAATAAAAGGCATTTTAATTTTAGGTTCCTCTACGATCGCTCAAAACAAATATATGCAAATACTTCAAGTCACGAACTCCGATAATTAATAGTATAAGCCAATAATTAAATAATCATAATAAACATAAAATAAAATATAAAATTTAGGCTATTGAATTTATTCGAATAAACAAGCAAACGAGCAGCAAAAACTCTATTATCTCGGTTTGGTAAACTCGACATTTGGCAACCCTTACTGTAATAATAGCCGAAAATTCACACTATTTCACTGATCGAACAATATCTTGTCTTCTAGCTCTATTCACAGTCATGACGTTAAACAGAAGAGACATTGATTGGACTTTAAACAGAACAATTAAATTCAAACACCAAAAAGAATAGTTCGGTACTCGTTTCAATGGAATCAACACTTTTGAGCGTATAACCGCTGTTATACTCACGGGCAAATAACATAATATATAAACAATTGCAGATTATTGATTGATAAACCATACGTATTTGGAAACTCACTATATTGTGTATAATATCTTTGGCAATATCACTCCAGTGTGTCATTTCGAAAAACAGTGCCTGGAATACTTAATTACTTATCCCCGGCGAGTGGTCAAAGAAAAGAAAAAAAATTGATAAATGACCGGTTCAAACTCGTGCAACCCCTGAAACCGACATCTGCATACACGCCTGCAGAGTACAAAATAATATATGTGTGTGCGTGAGTTCGTGTGTTTTAACAGCGACTTTAACACGGAACCGACAAAATTATTCTCGCCGCACACGTATACTGCAATATCATTTCGGACCTCGGCGGTAATTAACCATCTGTTAGAGGCGTACTAAGTCGCGTAGGTTCTGGCGATTTTCATCCTTCGGCGCGCGATAATGTCACTCGATGTATACATTAAAATATATTATTATTAAGGACTAACCATACGAGTCATTATATCGAGAGACATTTAGGCGTAGTATTATATTAATATTACACAGCCGTTTCTCTGGGAGATAATAAAGTAATAATACATGCGGCCGCGTATATAGTGCGCGGACATAACTATATTGAATTCAGCTGTTGTGTGCGCGTTAATCGTGAGACGAGTTACAAAAAAAAAAAAATTAATTTGCTACATTATATTATTATATTACACAATGTTGGTACTGCTACACCGTTGTATAGGTGTAGACGCACGCGTAGTCGTGTGGAATTAAAAATTACTTTTGTACGCTATAAGAATGCATGTATACGCATATATACGTATATAATATTTTAATTATTATGCATCACTCTCATTATGCCGACAAAATATAATAACTAAATGCTAATGTGTTACACGAAATAAAAAAAAAAAAATTAATAAAATAAACCGTGATAGGTACACGAAAACAACGTAGGTACCATTGGCCGTATATATTATGTTATATTACTGTGGTGAATATTATAAGGCCCACGGTAAAATGCGCGTATAATCTGTATGATATTATATGAAGTACCATTAATAAAAAAAAAAAAACTGAATATTAAATTATAATTTGTTTTTACGTTATTTTATACAATGAACTGTGGACTGCACTAAATTGATAAATGGACCGCTGTAATGTTGAGTGTACTTTATACGTACGTTAACGTTTGTTTAGACACACGAGGTCTGATTATTAATACTCACTTGGTATTTGAACACAATTTTCGTATCAATTTTACCGTATACTTCATCACAAGTTAGTCCAATTCACCCAGCAATGATTGGTAAAAAGATTTATGACTACAGCATTCATAACAATGCCGGATCAAAATTAATAATCGACCGATAAATTGTGCCGTGCTATTGGATGTGAATGTTTTCAAGCAAAGTAAAATGCAATTTTTTTATTTGGAACATCAAATTAAATTATTCTCATTATCTTATGAGTGTACCACTGCAGTTATCTGGTGTATAGAAAATTTTTTTGAAATTGGCGATCAGGATAGTAAAAATACTATTCATTCAATTGATGAAAAAGAATAATTATTTTATAAAGTATTAAAAACCCTTCTACATGAACCAAGAATATTCGTAAAAACTGTATTTTTATTAAATTTTAATTAATAATTGTTATTAAGAGAACGAAAATTATCCAAAAAAATCGTAACTATGATTTCAATACTAAATACGACTTAATTTTAGGGTTTTTTTTCGGGTGTGAGAGAGGGTCTCGAGATTCACTGACAACAAAAATATATACTTATCAATAAAAAATCTTTGTTGTTTTAGACAAAAATATGGAACGACGTTGTGACCGCCAATTGGAAACTGTTGCAGCAAGACATTTCGATGTAACTAATATAATTTCACCAACCAATTCATGCATTTTTCATGTCAAAATATTTTATTTTTACTTTCTTATAAATTTTTTTTTAATATAATGAAAAGTAAAAGGTATACTCGTATAATTGTTTTTATATCGACCAAATAAAGACCAATAACAATTTTTTTTTTTAAATTCAAATACAGGTGATTTCTTTAAATCATTAAATAAATATATGAGTACTCTAGAAATGATATAGACAAACGTAAACGTTATGCCAAGATTTGTGATCTACCTAAAAAAAAAAATAAAAATGGAGAATTGAGAAATTAAAAAAAACCCTCTTTTCGAAATTCTAAATAGTTTTTTCGAAATTTGAGAAAAACTACCCAAAATTTGAAAAAACAACTCGGAAACTCTCTTTTTTTGAATCCCAACTTCATAGAAATTTAAATATAGGTAGATAGATAGAAAATAATATAAAAAATATTTTGGTGCAAGAAAATTTTGAAAATGTGAAAAAAAAATATTGTTAGAAATTTTTTTTTAATGCATTCTTTTCTCGTCAATTTTTTTTTCCTTGTTCTCAGTTTATAATTGGATATAAAACTAGCCGACTACAAAAAAAATAATTTGTTATTTCAATTATCTTTAAAATTTTCAAGTAAAATATCTTGAATAAACTGAATTTCCACTCAAAATTGTCTTTTTGAAGAAATGATTAATCATTTCTTTAAAATTCAACACACCCTCTTAGAATATCCCAACTAATGTGCAAAGAATACATATGGTGCAAATTATATCCGTCTTTTTTCTTTTTATTCTGAAAAAACTTTTTCTAATAAAGATAATTATTCAAAAGTTTCAACCAGGAACTCTTTAACCACAATTCACCTCTAGGTGGTTCCTTTGAGACGTTTAAATAGTTTCCTCGAAATTTGGGAAAAAACTACCCAAAATTTGACAAAAACTTCTCGGAAACTCTCTTTTTTTAATTAAAACCATATGAAAATTTAAATGTAGGTTGAAAATAATATGAGAAATGTTTTGGCGCAAGAAAATTCTGAAAATGTGAAATAAAAATTGTTTGAAATATTTTTCTTGCACTTTCTTTTCACATGGCTGTAAAACTGGCTGAGTAGAAAATATGTTTTTTGTAATTTTAATTAACTTTATAATTTTTAAGTAAAATATCTTGAATAAACTGAATTTTCAGTTTCCACTCAGAATTGTCCTTTTGAAAAATCGATTTGTCATTTCTTTAAAGTTCAATACACTTATAAAGAGTATCGTATCCTATCCGAGAAGTGAAGTATACCCATGGTGCGAAGTATGTACGGTTTTTTTTTTTTTTTTTTTTATGATAATCGTTATTTCTTTTTGCCATACCAATTAATTGATTTTTTTACGTCCTATGTTCCTCGCAGTCGTGGGAAACATATCGAATGGAATAATTCAAGTAGTGGCATTTAATGTGTACAGAGCGATTTAAATACAGTAAACTATCACTTCTGTGGGTATAGTATTCAATATATTTTATAGTTTTATATTGTTAACAACTATATAAAATGCTAATCGGTTATCTCGGACTCGGAGTTAAATCAAACACTTTTCATACACACACGACACAAGAAACGACTATAATAGAAGATCATTAGGCCAGAACATATTATAATAAAACGTGCGACTTCAAATCCTACCTGACATTTCAACGAGTTTTCTATTGCTATTCGATTGAAATACATCAACACAAGAATTAATTGTTAAAATAGAGTTCAAGTATAAAATGCAAAATACCATTACTGAACCCCAGTTCCCGTGAGTTCTATCTCTAATTGACTTCCGTCTAAATATTATTGATTCCCAATGTGCGCGTAACTCATATGGATTGAATTTTTGTTAAAATCTGGAAGTCAAATTTAAAATAATAAGAGTTAGTGAAATTATTCATTTCCACAAATAATTCAATCAGCTTGGATTGGATTATTCTGACATTAAACTGTTAATTGTAAGCAATGTGAAATTCATAATAAAAGCTTTGTAAATTACACTGAAGCTTCACTCAGAATCGTTTTATAGCCGAAGGAATTATTTATCATTTGTGTAAAATTAAACATGATTGTACCATTTGAGAAGCAAAGAATACCCATGGAGTGATGTATGTTTAACTATTTAATCTTTGTTTTCACATCGCATGATCAAATTGTTTTGCCGAGGACTAAATTTGGTAGATATTCCTCATTTATGAAATTTATTATTTCTGTATTAACCACGATATTGTCCTTAATTCTTAAATGCTTAAAATCGTGGTTTCGACTTTATTTTAAATATCTAGCAAAATTCATTATCACGTTTAAAAAGCTGGTCTTATTTCGCACAATGGGTATTTTTCGCTCCTCGGATGGGACCTAGAGGTAGACCTCTGCACGGTCCGTAATTTTATAGATCGGACCGGACTGATGATGAGCTATTTAAGACCAAGTCTAGACCAAACCGAATGTAAGACAATGTAACTGGATTAGATGATATCGATAGATATTGTGTTCATTAAAAAAGACAGACCCAGATTGATGACAAAAAAAAAATCTTGATAGAAGACGAGACTAGACAAAAAATCTTTCATATAATACCAGACCAGACTACGTGGATAATGGACAAGACCGGGCCGATTTAATATTTTTAAATTGTGGACCGGACGAACTGGACCAATATATTTATAACTATAAGTAAAACAAAAAAAAAAACGTTCAAAGTAAGAAGACCGATAAAGACTAGACTACGGTTCGGTTAGGTACAGTCCAGACAGGTCCGTACCACGCAGAACTATACTTGGAGGGTATGTTAAACTTTAAAGAAATGAAAAATCAATTTCTTTGATAAAACGATTAAGAGTGAAGCTCCAGTTTATATAACACAATTCACTTAAAAATTATAAACTTTTTTTTTATTAGGTACAAAAAAATATATTTTAACTGAACTAGTTTTAAATTCCACTATTAACTAAAAACAGGAAAAAATTTATTTTGTTGAGAAAAAAAAGTGATAGAACAATTTTTTTTCACATTTTCAAAATATTCTTTAACTAAAATATTTTCCATATTATTGCCTATCTATATTTAAATTTTCATACACTTTGGATTAAAAAAAAAAGTTTTGAAGCCATTTTTATCATATAGAGAATTTTGAAATATTACCGTCCAAAAAATCCTTAATCAGCATAATGGTGATTAAAAAAGTTGTTGGTCGAAACAATCGTTGGACAAATATTTTTAAACAAAAGCGTGTACATTTAAAAAATAATAATAATAAACATCATTGTAAAAACATTAACTTTCGTTAAAACATGGAAGATTCCGATATCTTTCCTTTTCGTCACTAATGTATCACTTTCGTCATTTTATATACTAATGTTGAAAGTTGGACTTAATATGGAAAAATAATTTCAGACAATATTAATTAGTTTTATCTAAATTTCTAAACAATCGATAATGATGATATGTGTTCATACTATGGTACATGTCAACACGTGTAATTTTATTTTATCTTTAAACCATGATTCTAAAATTCAGACTAGATATTATTTTTTACTATGAAATTTTCAAAGCATGTATAGGGTTATTGGGAAGGTAGATTATCATTCTTAAATTTCTAGTCAAATGCGCATTTTATTACACGTTTAATGGCTGATTTTTCCAAGTACAATTTTAATATTAAAAACAAATGAAAATTAATCATTAGTATATTTTAACGAAGAACATTTTGGATAATCATTTTTTGAAGGTGAGCTTCATCCCATACCAAGTATTTTACTAGAATCTTCCCCTTATGTTATTTCTCTCTTTTTTTTATTTCTTCAATATCAAACGGTTTCTATGACTAAACGTTTTAATAAACCAACGAAAAAAAGTCACAAGTCGATAATAAATTGTGGTTGGCTAGGTCAAGGGAAGTCACTAGTTTTGAGGAAATACGTAGTACAATTTTCAAAAATTTGTCGAACAGCATTAATTGATATTCTGGTGGTCACTTGATGTTATCACGACGAAAACAACTAACGAGAAATTATATTTTTGCTATCCGATTCACTGGTCCACACTGTACAAAGAATGGCGTGTAAGTAACGGTGGTGGAATGCTCCAGTCAATAAATTATATTGTTACTTCTTGTCAGATTACGCTGGCATACATAATAGTTGTATTTACACAAGTATACATAGTATACATATATATATATATATATATATCGTCAGTAATTAAAATCATCCGGCTAATTTCGTCTTTTATAATCCACACGGGAGTCTAACGCTGTATAATAATAATATTATTATTATTACCTTGCATTGCACTTGGTGTACGCAAACGCACGTATTTTCGCTTTTTCCACACGCGTGGCAGAACACGCCAAATATAAAACATGATTATAATAATATTAGACTATCTTGTTGCTCGTCGTAAATCCATCACACTCGACGTACTATGTACCTGAACCCGCACAGTGTATACGAATAAGGTGTGTATTATATAGGTTATGCACAGTTAATGTACAGGGTGTCTCATCGAGTATGTTTTTTATGTAAAATGTAAAAAACGTATTAAAATTATTTTTTCACGGAAAAAAGTCACAAATCGTGAACAAAATTTCAAAAGTCAAGGACAATGTATAATAATATGTACCTACCCGCTATCGACAACATTTGATCAACCTTGGCACACTGAACTGTAGGTTAAAACATGTCTATTGATTGGATGTCACTATGAAAATTTATGAATTTTGTCCCCGATGTTGGAGGATCTTGAAAATGCCACAACGAAAATACGTACCTAACACATTTTCCATTTTTCAAGTACTCAGTAACTTGGTTCAATGACCTCTTCCTTATTTTGAAAATGAGTTCCTCCCAAGTTTTTTTTTTTTAAATCAGAGTTTTCCTTGTTGGAATACATAAAAAAAAATTGTGGTGCGGATCTTCGATATGTCATTTGCAAGTTACTTTGGGAAAAATACATCATTTTAATGGTGACCTTGAGGAATAATTGAAAAATATATCTATTCTATTACATTAACATTTTAAAGCAATAAATTAATTTTTCATTATTCAGTACATTTTTGTATGTAAATTGTGGAACAGTCGTAACTCGTAAATAAAAAATAAGAATCATGTTGGTAAGAATTTTCTAGATTTTATAAAAATATTTAAATTTCTTACCTTAAATCAATAATCAGACAAAAAAATCCATGTAAAACTATTCAAAACGATAAAAAGAATCCAAAGTACATTATACAAATACGTATCTTCAAATAATACATTCAAATCAAATTATAGGTATTTCCTATTATCTTTTCGATATAGTTCTTCACAAAAACTTGAGCTTATTTTTCGACACTTTAATGCATTCGAAAAGCGATCTGGTATGAGTATGTGGCATTATCGACATTTTAATTTATAATTCCATCAAAAAACCGAAAATCAAAATTGGTTGAACCATAGACAAAATTACTATTACATGAATATATATTATATACGAGATATAGACGCAAGAATACATTTTATTCGATTTTGATCATCTTAGATATAGACACAAGAATACATTTTATTCGATTTTGATCATCTTTAAAGAAGAATATCAAAAAACCTTTCTTGGGGCTATATGCATACTAATAATAATTAAGTCATTTATCAAAATCTCAACTAAATTGGTATAGGTATTTTGAAAAAAATATTTCATTACTTGTACTACAGTACATGAATGCTAAAATTTTAAAAAAATTTGCAACGAAATAGCATTTTCCATTTTTATCTCATTAACTCTTTAGAGATATATTTTTGGAAAATCCTTTCTCCTACATCTTAAATCAAAACTCTTATCAAAATTTCAAATTCATAGATTCCAGCTAAGCGACTGAAAAACAGTCAGCCAGTCAAGTTGTGTTATTATTAGGGATGGGATATTAATGCCCTAAAATACGCGAATATGACTTGAAAAAATCAAAAAGTGCACAATAAAAAAAACTTTAAATTTATAGATAAAAAAGCTGGACGTACTTCACAGCACGGGTATTCTTCACTCCTTAGATCAAATACTCTTGGTAATTGTGTTGGATTTTAAAGAAAAAATAAATCATTTCTCAGATAATATGATTCTGAGCGAAGTGTTAATAATATAAAGAACAATAATAGTCGTCATTTTCAACACACACCAAGAGTATCTGACCCAAGAAGCGAAGAATACTCGTGGTGCGAAGTATGTCCGGCTTTTTTGTGTATTATTTACTTATTTATTTTAATGCTTTACTTTACTTCTCCTTTACTTTATTTCCTTATTTTTTTTTAATAAAAAAAATAAATAAATAAAATAAAATATGAAATAAAGTGTCCAAAACTTTATTTTCAGTTTTTCAAAATTTTCTCCCTCCAAAATATTTCTCATATTATTGTCTATCTATACTTAAGTTTTCATAAAGTTTGGACAAAAAATAAACACTTTACGAGTTCTTTTTGTAAAATTTTGGGTAGTTTTATCCAAAAGAAAAGTGAGAAATTGAGAAATTCGAAAATTGACCTCTTTAAAGTACCATCTAGAGGCAAATGCGGCTTAAAAAATTGCTGGTCGAGACTATTAGACAAGTATTTCTAAAGAAAACAGTGTTTATAGAAAAAAATAAAAATAAACATGATTCTAAAAACACAAAAAAAGTGTAAATTTGTTTAAAATTTGTTTTTAACTGTATTAGTATATAATTAATATAAATTAAAAAAAGGTAATTTTACAGATAGCTAAATCTCATAAATTCATCAACATTTTAACAATATGTCCGATAGTAAATATAATACGAATACGAGTGCCTATGTAATACGTAATTACGATTGAGAACCTATTTTATTATTTGTTATTTTTATATGATTTTATATTTAAATCATATTGATGTGAAAATTTTTTTAAAAATAAATTGAAATTTCATATTCTTAAACTTTAAAAGTGTTCTTAAAATAAAATGTTTAAAAAAATTACCTGAAAAATAGAAACTGTAAAAAAATTTAAAATGAATTTTCTTATTCGCATTCAATTATGTACGTGTTACGGAATACAAGACTACGCTTATTTTTTTTTGTAAGCCCTCAATTTTCATGGATATGAGGACCATGATCTTTTTGCTCCCCCTTTATCAGTGCCTGCTGAATAGTAATTCAGAATACTAATTAGGTTCTTGTAAGTTTTTCAGTGCTAAACATGGCGTACGTGCCACTTATTCGCCATCCCTGACATAGGATAAACAAAATTCACAGTCAGAATAACATTTTCAATAAATTAATATATTTTCTGTTGAATAGATCAAAATTCAAATACTAAAATAAGTAAAAAAGTCGTTCAAATAACATTTGTAGTTAGGTAATTAAACGGTGACTCCAAAAGGTCCAAGTAAAATAAAATAGTGACATAGACAGGCGTTGAACTCACCATATGCTGCCAATATTTCTAATACCATTGTTCCTTAATCGTACATCTATAAATATTAACTACTCATTAACTCATTGAGTTTAGAGGTTTGTTAAGGTTTTTATTTTGAGGATGATTTGTTATAAAAAGCATATAATACGTTAAGATAACAAATACGTTTATGATTACAAATTTCTGTATACTCGTTACAAAATTATTTCTGTTATCACTTATCAGAGGCAGAAATTATGACTATCATTTTTTAATACGCCGTGATTTTCAAAATCTTTTCGATATTTTTTTGACTGATAATCGAGTTTTTGTAGACTTTCACTTGACACCGATAGAAAAATTAACATTTTGATCATTTTATTTGTATTTATAATGTACCATAACGTTTAGAAAGTTGTTATACATTTAGTTATTTATTTCTTTTTCAAACCACTTGAGTTCGTTTCCTTAAAAAATTGAAGAATTGAGAAATTCAAAAAATGACCTCTTTTGAGTACAAAGTAGAAGCGAATGCGGTTTTAAAAAGTTGCTGATCAAGACTTTTGGACAACTAGACCCATATGAACAAGTATTCTTTAAATGCAATTTTTAATTCGTATTTTGTATTCAAAAACTCCAAAAATGCTCCTAAAACTCTAATATGCCTTTAAAAAATGATAAAATTACTTAAATTCTAAAAATTGTCTAAAAATTAAAAAAAAAATTTTAATTAATTTTCTTAATTTCATTCAAAATGTACGTGAAACGGATTCGTGACTATACAAGTATCTCACAGCAAACCTTTGGAAAAAAAAAGCGCAAAGTTTATCGAAATCCCCAGTCCAATTATCATATTATTATAATAAATCTATGATAAAATATCGTTTTCAAATTTTAGACGGTTGGGAGGGGGGAGGAAAGCTATAGACCACGACCAGAGGTGGATTTCCCATTAGGCACTGTAGGCAGCCGACTATGACGGCAAAATTTGGGGGTGGAAAATTCTTTAGTGTTTTGTTTAAAAAAAAAATCAATTGAAGGGGGTATTGTAACTTGTTTGTCTATTATAGGGGTGGCAAGTTTTTGGGGCCTATATCTGTAAAAAAGATAAATCCACCCCTGATCAGGATGCCTGCAACGGACACCCTGTACGTATAACGCGATATTGTTAAAATTTTGAACCTGTTGCTAGTACCTGTAAGTACATATTATATACATATGTTTACCGACTCTTTACGCATAACATTATATAGTATTGTGTACGCGTTTTGTAATACGAAATAATGTTTCCGCCGGATATTCGGCGCGATAATGGGAGAACACTGCATAATAATAATAATAATAATATATTAATACGTTTTCTTGTAAGTACACGTCGATCCGATTCCGGCCGTACCCGACGAAAATTAATTGTGTATTTACACACGGCAATATGCGAATGGCGAGACGATGACGACATCGCGTACACACGTATTAATATACGATTGTGTTAAATAATATAATAATATACACCTACTTATGACGATTATACAATAATAGACAGCGAGTATTGTGTAAACGCGTGTACAATAGTAATTATTGTTATTAACCGCCGTCACAGTGTTTTGGTGAGAGACTAATTTTCTATACGTATGACAAAATTATTTACGATAATATCGCGTGTATTACATCGCTGTGAAAACATCGCAAAAGACCGGCTCATAACATTTTCTGAAAAAAACAAAATTATGCTTTAAAAAAGTCGGACTTACTTCGCACGACGTGTGGGATTCTCTTGACGGGTGTATTTCATTTTAAAGAAACAATAAATCATTTCTTCAATAAAACGATTCTGAACGAGGGAAGTTAATAATATAAAAAATAAATGAGAAAAAAAAACGTTAGAAACATTTTTTTTTCACATTTTCAAAATTTTCTAGTGCCAAAATCTTTCTTATATGATTTTCTATCTATGTTTAAATTTTCATAAAATTCGGATCAAAAAATGATGGTTTTCGAGTCGTTTTTTTCAAATTTTGAGTAGTTTTTTCCAAAAAAAAAAAAAATTGAAAAAT
>JAIPRM010002698.1:0-29225 GCA_025469315.1 Stegophylla sp. TES_Ste_2020
GATGGGTGTACTTCGCACGACGGGTGGTATTCTCTTGACGGGCGTATTAAATTTTAAAGAAACGATAAATCATTTCTTCAGTAAAACGATTCTGAACAAAAGAAGTTAATAATATAAGAAAAAAAAAGTCCAAAATTTTTTTTCACATTTTCAAAATTAAATTGCGCCAAAATCTTTTTTATAGGATTTTCTATCTATGTTTAAATTTTCATAAAATTCTGATCAAAAAATGATGGTTTTCGAGTCGTTTTTGTCAAATTTTGGGTAGATTTTTCCAAAAACAAAAAAAAATTGAAGAATTGAGAATTCAAAAAATGACCTTCTAGAGGCAAATCCGGTTTCAAAAAGTTTCTGATCGAAACTTTTGGACAAGTATTTCCATACGAAAAGTTGTGTACAGAAAAAAAAATAAACATCATTATACTTGTATGTATCTATTCTAATAATTTGAAATTCGAATAAATCAATGTAGCGAATCAGGAATTATTACGGATGCAGAACTTTCATATTATCTACAATAAAATAATTATTCAATACATTGTTCATCGACCGTTCATTATATAATTCAATGCTTCATTTACTCAAGAATTATGTGGGCGTACAAACCCAACATCGTTTTGGTCTCAGTGTAGGTGTTTAATTTCAAGGGGATTATTTGTATAATTATAGAAGTTTATTATTATATAGAAGTTTATTTCCAGCTACTGTGGGGTTATACTATTGCCCCGTCAACGACATTATTACAATTATTTTAGAACTCGAATCCGTGCGATGTAAAATTTTATTTTAGATTATAAACGAAGTGAAGAATTTAGTGTTTTTTCAATGATGTTTATTTTTTATTTTTCTGTAAATACTTTTTTGAATAGATCTACTGGTCCAAAATTATCGATCAGCAACTTTTTAAAATCGGATTTGCCTCTAGTTGATACTTTAAAGAGGTCATTTTTTGAATTTCTCAATTCCTCAATTTTTTGGAGAGGAAAAACTATCCAAAATTTGACAAAAAAGACTCAGAAACTATCGTATTTTGATCCAAACTTTATGAAAATATAAATACAGATAAAGAATAATATGAGAAACATTTTGGTGTAAGAAAATTTTGAAAATGTGAAAAAAAAATTGAACGCTTTATTTTCTTATTAATTTTTTTTCTTTATTTATTTTTTAGATAGAAAAAGTGAAGTAAAGTAAAAGCAAGTAAGCCGGACATACTTCGCACCACGGATAATCTTCGCTCTTCGGGTCAGATACTCTTGGTAAGTGTGTTGAAAATGACGACCATATTATTGATTATTATTAATTTCTTTCGTTCAGAATTGTCATATTGAAGAAATGATTTATCATTTTTTTTTTTAAATTCCACAATTCCACCAAAAGTATGTCCCGCTTTCTTGCCTTTACTTTACTTTTTTAAAAACGTTTTTAGTTTTTACAAGATACATTTCATTTCTATGTATGCTTGCCAAGTACGTTGTGCATTTTATGACGTGTATTTTTTTAGAGGTGGGTCGATACATAAATCTATATTTGATATCGACCAATATTGGTGGTATTGGTTTTATCGATAACGGTTTTTTTTCAAAATTAATATCTTAGAAAAAAAATCCTCCTGTATAATAATATTATCAAGTAGATCACAGATTACATAATATAATATGATTAATATGGATATCCCTGATATTATCACATATTTATATTTACTTTATATCCGTTGTTATACAGTTGTATGGTAAAAAAAAAAAAAAAAAAACACTTAAAATTGAAAAAGTACTTTTAAAGTATTTAAGACTGATGATAAAATATAAGGTTTTAGTTATTAAGAAAAAGTTATTAGTGATTCCTAATTGTAATTTGTATATTAACTTGGGTACAAACTGGATACATAACTTAGTAATTGTTATTTAATATAAGTATTAAATATACGCATTAATAATTAATCAATATCGGTTATCGATTTGTGGTATCGGTTTTACTTTAGTATCGGTTCATTGCTTTCGTCAAAAGTTTTACTTTTTTAAATATATTAGTCATCGGTTTTATATCGGTTGTATATACTATATATTATTGTAATTTAAAATATCGGATACCATGAGTCATTGTATCGGCCCATCCTTAATTTTTACATTGGTAAATCCACCATTACGGTTTATTGCGTATAACAAACTTAGAGTTCATTATATAATTCAATGCTTCGTTTACACAAGAATCGTGTGGGCATACACACCCAACAGCATTTTGATCTCAGTGTAGGTGTTTAATTTCAAAGGGATTATTTGTACGTAAAGAAATTTATTTCCAGCCATCGCCGTGGGATTGCACTATTTCCCCGTCAACGACATCATTACATTACAATTATTTAAGAAATCAAATCCGTGTGATGTAAAATTTTATTTTTTAAAAACGTTTTTACTTTTCACAAGCCACTCTATGTATACGCTTGCCGAGCACGCTGTGCATTTTATGATGTGCATTTTTATATATTGGTAAATCCGTCATAACGACAATTTATTGCGTATAAAAAGCGTACATACCATTACTCAAAAATCGTTATGCATGCATAGGAGTGTAAGGTACAAAGCATAAGAAAAAAAAAAAATTACGCCATAACGCGTTCACAGAGATCACGTTTTAGAGAATAACTTTTATAAAATAAGACTTTACCAATACATATATAATATATGTATGTACATTTGTTGAAGTTTAAACAGGTTATGATGTAATTCGGATTATTCCGATACTTGACCTGAATTTTTTAACACACTGAGTGTTGACCGACAATACTGCACATTTGTTTCGCGAAAAGATTAACAGTGAGAGAATAAAACACTTTAAAGTGTATTCGGTTGTGCCACAACCGTTTTACAGAATAAAAAAAGAAAATAGTCGTAGAAATTTAACGCTGTTTTTAGCTAATCGAAATTACTTAATTACGTAGAAATGTGATCTGAATGAAAGTATAACTTCGCGTTAAAGAGTTGTAAACGAAATCTAGAAAAATATATTAGACATCTGTTGAATTACGTGTTTGTATCTTAATGATGACTTTAATTATAAATAAATGAACATTTTATATTAAAAAAAATTATAAAACAGAAATTTATAATGGACGGCGTAATGTATAGGCAAAATAGGTGCATATGTGTCCAAACACATGACGTTGCATACATTTATGTGAATATTATTATTATTATTATATTTTATTTATGTTTATCGCCGTGAAAATGAATATAAAAATCGTAAATTAACTTTGACATTTAAGAAATAATCAAATTGACCAAGTAATGGGATAAAATGTGTATATATTATATAATAAGATTCTAATACGTTGAACCAATGCTTAGAAAATATCTGTAATATATAACTTCTAATAACGCATGTTTTATTATTACTTTATACTTGATGCTATTTAGAACAGAAATGTTTTTTAGATTCTGAACAAAGTGAAGAAGCTAGTGTTTTTACAATGATGTTTATTTTTTTTTTCTGTGTACAACTTTTCGTATAGAGATACTTGTCCAAAAGTTTCGATCAATAATTTTTTGAAACCGGATTTGCCTCTAGATTGTACTTTAGAGAGATCATTTTTTGAATTTCTCAATTCTTCAATTTTTTTCTGGAAAAAACTACCCAAAATTTGACAAAAACGACTCGGAAACTATCATTTTTTGATCCGAATATTATGAAAATTTAAACATAGATAGAAAATCATATAAGAAAGATTTTGGCGCAAGAAAATTTTGAATGTGATTGAATGTGAAAAAAATTTTGGATATTTTTCTAACATTTTTTTTTCTCATTTATTTTTTATATTATTAACTTCCCTCGTTCAGAATCGTTTTCTTGAAGAAATGATTTATCGTTTCTTTAAAATTAAATACACCCGTCAAGAGAATCCCACCTATCGTGCGAAGTATGTCCGTTTTTTTTTTTTGGGGGGCCTTGGTAAAAACTTATCTTTTAATTTCTTATAAGTATTGTAAGATAATAATATGAAACTTAATTAACTGTTCGATTCCAATAAAACTCTATTTTGTCCATAATTATCGTGATTCAACACACAAGCAATATTGGTTTATTGAAAACGTGTTAATTAAAAACACCGATAGTTATTTGTAAAACATGAGTGTTTTAGTTCATGCAAATATTTAAATAGTCACGTAATTGAAAACACGTGTTTTTCAATGATGGAGATACGACTTTAAAGCATGATATTTAAACTGTCGGACAGAAGTGCAAAATAAAAAACTATAATAATGTACAAACGAAAAATCAGTTTTGTTACCATGTTAACTGAGACAAAAAATTTAGTTTAATATCACTAATACTATCCTAGGTTTGCTAGTCTACTGTTTCTATAAGTGACTTACAGGGCCGTATTCAGAGCAGGGCATGGTCGTAATTCTAAGAGGGGCGCAAATTTCAATACTACTTATATAATTTTTGAAAAATGCACATTTATTTAAATTATTTTGTAAAATAATACATACTATACGACTCATCAAACTTAACTACATTTAAAATGACTTAAGATTATAAAAACAAAAACGTAATTTTATTACAAGTAACAAAATAAATAGTCATTACCTGGTATACTATATTATATTTATACATGTTTTATATATCTCAAATGGTTTTTTATAAAAAAAATTGAAATTTATTATTTTGAGTAGTAATTATGATTCGCCAGGGGTTCCACTGGACCTCAATACGGCCCTGGTGACCTATGATGATTACTTCGAATACGATTTTAGAATTACGCGTTTTCCGAGACATTAGCAGAGAGAGTGTTTTCCATAAAGTAAAGAACATAACGCGTGATAATAACGTGAAACGCGTCTCATACTTTATCGAGATTTTCAATCATAATTTATAATTCAATTTCTAACACTCGTGAAACTGATTAATTGCCAATATACATGCACGGAACGCGGTGATTTTTAATTGAATCCGTAACATTGTTTGCGTTGTCGTCGTTTTTACTGGAATCGTATTACGTTATATATTTTTAAATACATGTTATATCGTCCGTCTGAAATTCATACTACGAAACACAGAGCTGAAGGAAGTGTAACGTTCGGATAAAGTATTTATACAGTTTTTGAAAATTAAGATTCTTCATCACATCTATCGAAAGTTTCAAAGTTCGTAGATCAGAGTTATATTTGAGATTTCTTAATATCTAGCTCGAAAGATCATTTACTCTATTCGATCTTTTAAAAATGAAAAATCTTAAAACTAACCAAATTGAAAGGCTGAACTTTTCAATTTTTATATTTACAGACTACTTTTTTTTTTAATGTTCACTCCATATTTCAATGTTTTCTCTATAAATTGATAACCAAATGATCACAAAATGGTGGTTTTTACACACATATTTAAAACCAGCATATTTTCTTTCCCGAATATACCACAAATGATAAAAAAAAAACATAAATTGTACAATATAACATAATTTTACAGTTTATTTCAAAAATTACTCACGTAGTAGTAGGTTGTTTGCTTGTATTATCTTCTGGCGGAGACGCCGGACTAGGAGTCGGGCTGCTTTCTGCCGGACTCTGTCGATTACTGGCACTGCCCAGTTTGGTCGACACTAGACAAAATACAATAAAACAATCAGTGTATAAACTCACAATAATTAAAATGAAAACCGTACAATTCAAATAATAATTAATGTCTAGACTGCAGTGTTTCTCAACCTTTTTACTGTGTCAACCCCCAAACTAGGTATTCGATTTTTAGCGACCCTTAAATATATTTTTTACATTCAAGTATAGATTACGTATATTGTAGAATTGCAATAGTATTATAAATAATAAATATGATTTTAAAGAAATATAAAGCATATATTTTGCAGTTTATTAACTATAGAAAACTTTGTTATAACTTTATCACAGTCGTCCTTAGATAAACTCGTTGTTGAACTGAAATGATTTTGTCAATCATTAGTAAAAGAAATTTCCTGTCAGTTTTCCCGTTTAATTTTTATTGCTAGTCAGAGGAGAAACTGTTATTTCAAATAAATAATTAGTTGAAAATGGACTAAAGGTTTTTATTGTATCTAAACTTCAGCTGAGGATACCTACTCATTATAATTTTTCACCAAAATTCACTTATAGTTTTGATGTTATTATAAATCTAATGTAATATTTATTCTGAAGTTAATTCAATCCTAAATAATTAGCGATCACTAAGGGGGTCGCGACCCCAAGGTTGAGAAATGCTGGTCTAGAGTATACACCGTGTTATAAAAAGTGTGACATTTTTTCCACGCTAATTAAGATTAAGGTAAAGCGTATTGAGGATAAATCATTATAACTGTTGGAAATCTAATGATCTCGAAAAACGCAATTCCACCTAATAACACTTAATTAAGAGATTCAAATTAACAATTCTCCTTCCACAGTTTACACCGACGATATTCGTGCAAATAATATTTATAAAAACTATACTTTTAAATATAAGTTCGTGCGTCCAACAGCCCTGATATTTCACATTTTATTAAATTCCTGAATTTCAGGCAAAATATTTTATTGTTACGTACATGTTACATATACATATAATATGTTATCAAACAGATCTTTATTTCTTAAATATTTGCTTTGTAACCAATAATACTCGTAACTAAGACAAGTCGACAGAGAAAGGAAGACAGAAATTTTCACATTAAATATAACACATTATACTCCTTGATAATTATAAGGTCATTCATTTCAATCAATAAAATATAGAAACTTATTTTTAGTGATACGAAAATATCTATGTGTACATATCAGCTGTAGATACATAGAGTCGGTTTCAAATGTTGTGAAAATGTTTAATTGATAGAATATTAAATATTTTAGTGAAATATGGTAAAAATTTAGACACTGGCAATAGATGAAACGAATATCTGTAAGACACTGTTTTACAGAGCCCTAGTTAAGATAATGAAGACCATTAAACGTTTATCACAAAACTAAGAACGTTCAATTCGTTGTATTGTTATGATAATATATAAACTGATAAAGTTTCTATCATAATTATTGTAAAATAATTACATAGTCTTGAAAATTATTACAAACTTTTTTGCAACAAAATAATAATCTATTAAGTAGTTAAAAATTTTATTATGATACATTCTCAAAATTGTATTATGTATGTTTACAAGCAATAAGATTCAACAAAAATTGTTTATGTCATACTGTGTTTAATGTTCTTTATACAATTATAGTATAAAACGTACAAAGCACCGTACTAGAATTAACAAATAATTTTGTCAACATCGTAATGGAACACAAAATACATTTCCAATCCAAACTATGACGATTGAAACAATAAATATTGTATTCAGTCATTAAAATGTTATAATGAACCAAATGTTTTTTTACGAGACCGTACAATTTTTCCAGTATGAAATTGATATTTTCGCAATAATTATATTTTATACACCTATTATATTTCAAGTTATGAGAAAAGAAATTAAATTTTCAATTAAAATTGAATGATTTAATTCGTAAAAAAATTGATATTAAAAAAAAAAAAAACAATTCTGGTCAAAAATATTTCTTTGACTTAGAATAATTAAATGGATTTCATGTGAATAAAAGTTTAAAATAGGAACTAATTTTACTGAAAAATGTACGATTAATACACATAAATTCAATGTCAAAGGCACCTAAACGTAAATTTGTAATTGTTTTTTGGAACTAAATATATTTTGTATTATATTTTTGATTACAGGAAACTGATGATGAGAAGTTATTTTTTTTTTACTGTATAAAATTATTTTTCAAAAATATTTTCAAAGTGATAAAATAGCTCCGAAAGTTTCATGCAGTGTGTCATTCGATTGGAAATCAGAATGGAAATTGTACTTTGGTTATTTTAGAAGTTCACGATCATCAATAGCTTAAAAAAAAAATAGAGTTCACGAAAACTAAAAAAAAAACTGAATAAAAAAAAAAAATCGATTTTACGACGCATGCAATAATAATAATATTACCGTCAAGATTGGCTTTACAACGCACTTTTGATGCAGATAAGAGCGACGATATATTTATTTATGGGACCTATCGTATAGCAACGTTGAAAATAAACTTTAACAAAGTATAAAAATTACATAAATAATTTGTATTTATTATTTGTTCACAAATTTATACAGATGCATCAAAAAACTCAACAGGCATAGGTCTGGCTGTTATACATGAAAATACTACTCAAACATTCCAATTAAATAGTCATTGCAGCATTTTTACAGCTGAATACATAGCACTTTTAAAAGGAGTCCAAACAGCAGTTAATACAAATTATGACAGAATCGACATATGTTCCGACTCACTTAGTGTCCTGTCAAATATAAAATATAATTCTCAGATCAATCCCTTAATGATAAAAATAAAAAATATAATACGTTTATCCAATAAATACATACGGTTTATATGGACTCCGGGTCACTGCAACATCAGAGGAAATGAAGAAGCAGATAAAGCAGCCCGAAATGCTATAAGTAACCCCAACTCCTTAACACTTTCCCTTATGTTGCCAATGGATATCATCAGGAACGTTAACAAACATTGCACACAATTATGGGACTCAGATTGGCGTCAAGTTACTGAAAACAAACTAAGGGAAATAAAACACTCAGTCGAACCTTGGCCAAAATGCAACTATAAAAATCGATAGGAAGATGTAATCATGAACCGACTTAGAATTGGCCACACGAGAGTTACTCATGGATACCTAATGGAAAAGACCGAACCACCGATATGCCGCTCTTGCAATTCTTCCATTACAATAAAACACATAATCTTACACTGTCAAATATTCACGGAGGCCAGAAAAGAATGCGAAATTCCAGACAGTCTATATGAAGTCATAGGACCCAATGCTGACATACAAAAAATTATATCTTTTTTAAAAAAAATTGAAATGTACAGCCTAATTTAACATACATTTATTATTCACTATTTTTCTCTTTTTTCTCCTTAAAAATCATTGTAAAAACCCCTTATGTACGTAACTAAATAATTTAGTAATCAAATAAATTGTAAGCTAATAATCATGTAGTTGATGCTGTAACAATAAAAAAAATAAATAAATAATAATTTGTAACACTATGAAATGTTTGGTTTTACAGTTGTATAAACCTGCATAGTATAATATATGAAATCATTGTATTATATACACGAAATAATTGTTAATAATATTCAATTGAAATTATCATACAGTGGTCACCACTTAATGGACTCATTTTGGGACAATTTAAGTCCATCACCGATTGAGTCAATAAGGCAAATGACCTCTAAAAAAATTAAAAAATTCTTGAAATTAAAAATGTATTTACTTAAAATTTTTTTATTATAATTCAAGGTATGTATAAATAAAAATCTATCTATGCCAAAAAAAAAAAAAAATAAAATAATGTAAGTAACTCACAGTAGATATTATGTAAAATCCAATTAAATTTTTAATGAAAATCAATCTAATGTTGACTGGACTTTTTCATTCTTCATAATCATATTATCTTCATAGATATTTATGTTGCTCGAATACATCAAAATCGCATTATATCGCGTTTACAGCACGTTTGTTTAATGTATGTACATATTTTATTTATTTGAGGCATTTGAATATAATTCCAATCATCACCACGTCACATTTGTTTTGTGTTTTGACCTTAGGAGGGAGAAAAAATTTAATTTGTGGTTTTATTTAGAAAAGGCGTTTTTTGAATATTCAAAATAATCACTGAAACAACTTGTGGTTGATCAATTCTCAAAAATACCATTGAAAATGTGATTTCCAAAAAAATCGTTATGCAATGGTGATAAAACAATAATTTAATATGTGCGAAGCTCAATTACAAACGGTAAATATCTGAAAAATATATTTTATTTGTAAAAATATATAAATTTGTGTTCAGTGAAAAGTATAAAAATGTTGTTATTATTATAATAATAAAATATTCTCTGTGTTGTGGGGAAATCAAATTCGTATATGATATATTATTTTATGATTTATTCTTCATTTATGTGTTGAAAACAATGGTTGTGAGAAAACCAAACTGAAATGTATTAGAAAAAGGAATATAACAAAATCGTACAAATCATAAACGTAGTCACATTGCGTAACAGTGCAATGTGCAAATGAAAACATTATTAATCGCGTGTTTCCATCTTCACTTGAATTTTTTTTTAAATACTCACGCGTAAGCACGTAGTTCGTAGAAAGGGTATATTTAAGTGTAGTGACAAACACAAGTTATTGCGTAGAATAACACAACAAAAGAAAATAATAATCTAAACATTTATTGCAGAAGAATATTATTAAATAATACAATCTTTTATTGCGCGTAATAATTATTATTACCGTAAAAGCAGACATTGCACTATATCGTTATAACTAGGGCTAGGGACTTATTATAGGAGTTAGTATGTTTTTCGAAAATCATTCGAAACATAGCTAAGCAATGTAGAAATGCGTTTCATAACAGCAGGAGTTGTATGCAGTAATCTTTAATTTGCACATTTCACATATTTTTCAATATTTAATTTGAGTTTTTTTGGTGTCGGAAAATTTTTCTCCGAATTTCTGAAGAGATTAGATATTATTTGTTATTTTTATTTGTTTAAATGTAAGCTTAAAAAGAAGAAAGATTGAAAAAAAAAAGAAATTTCATAAATAACAGAAGAAGAATTAATAAAAATACATATTAAAATATATTATACAATATAATTTTTAAATATTTTGAGATTTTACAGTAAAATTAATGTTTTACAAGAGATTATTTTCTAGCATTTTTGTACATTTTTAGAGCATAAATTTGTGCATATTTTAAGTTTTTTTAAAGCTAGCCCTAGTTATAACCATCGATCAGAACGTTTCGCATCAATACAATTCGATTGGATCGTGCGAACAGTCTCTCCTAAGATTATTATTGTATTTTACAATACCGTTTCTTTAACGTTCCGAGAGAGGTACCGAAAACTTGTACTACGGTCGCGGGAATCGGACAGTGTCATCTATATATATATATATATATATATATATTTTTAGCGCAGTATTCTCCGAGGAATATTAACAACAACCGCGACCCAAAGCGACGCGGAACTGCGCAGCGATGATTTTTAAAAGGTTTTAAACTCAATAAGAGACGATGTTTCCGTAGAGTTTAAACGGATTTTAATAACATCACGTTTCGTAGATTTCATATTATTATCGCGTAATGTTCGCGCGAAATCACTTCGCAACGTTATCTGCGCAAACCGTCGGGGTATACGCGGTGCGGCTGCTGTGTATTCAGGTATAAGAAGCTAAGCTATTGTAATATATTATTATATTCGCCAGAGCTCCGTTCAAATTGGATATTCAAATTTTTTCAAAAGATTTCGAATCAGAATATAAGCTCGTCCAGCGAACTCATTCGCCAATAACGTTTGACATATTAATACGTCACTAGACGATTGCTGCGAATGTAAATAATTATTCGCGCGCGCTGCGCAAGCGGCCGTCGCTAAACTATTCTCATTCCACTCGTGTCCGGATTACCAAAGTAGACGATCGATATCAATCTGCATTAAATACTACCAAGCAATATAAAGTTGGACGAACAGAAAAAAAAAAAAAAAAAAAAACTCACAGCTTGATCAATATAATATAAAACGTTGCCGAACAACTAAATCGATAATACATTTAATAATTTATTTAAATAATAATGTATATTTTTATCAATATTTATAAATGTATTGTTATATAACTAATATAACCTGGTAATTGGTAAGACAAATTTAAATTCACGCCAAACCCGAGCATTTTGAATATTTATTTAAAGTTGATTGCTGTATGCTGAGAAGGATTAAAATAATAATAATAATAATAATCTCTCATCGTATTGATAATAATAAGATTTATACACTAAATCAACAATTCATGTTTATTTTATTTTTTTTGAATAACATTGTCAGGAAATTTTTCTATACATCGTATTAATGATTCTTAATTCATTGGGTTTTATATTCACGTATGCAAATTCAAATTAAATTGAATGGGTTATAGATATTGTGCATTTTCTTTCTTTTTTTTTTCTTAAATCTTATCTTCAGATCTCTTTTTTTTTTTTGTACTTTACTCGACAAGGGTCTGCAATGTAACCCAATAGGTGCCATTAAAGCGTTTCCGTCCCGTTAAACGATAATCCCGTTCAAATGTTTACTTTCATTAGCTAATGAAAACTGCCCTCATTGTCATCTTTATGTTTATTTTACTGCCCACGCAATAAATACATAATATGTAAGATACAAAGTTAGTGATTGCTGCCCCAAACATTTTTGTCGAGTGACCATATTGTTTTTGTGCAAGAGAGAACAGCGTCAATTTTGAATCAATAGTATTTTTATGAACCAATAATTATATTATTGTTAACGTGAATTATAATGAATATCTAATATATCATAGTACTAATATCAAAATATAATATTGCTCGAGGCTTGAGTGGTGAATTGATATTTTTAAAAATCTTTAAACGTTTTTGAAATAAAATATAAATCGCATGTGTTCGAAAAGTTCCAAAGTGTTTGTTATTCAGTCAATATTACACCGATATTTAATATAATAAGTTTTTCACATAATTTACGCTTTGACGATATGTTTTTCAAAAATAACTGCGAAGACAGAAGATTAACTTAATTCAAAGTTTTCGTATTTCCTTTTTCTCGGGAGTTTTCAAAGGAACATAATATTCTTATATACGAATAACTTAATTTACAATCGATAGGATACACGAAAATAACAAATTAGGCTTGAGTTTCAGCGACGTCAAGATCATCCGATGATGCAATGTTATGCGTAAGACGTACAAAAATATTTTGTTCTCTGGCTACTGGAGACAAAACAAACTTAACTGAAAAGATTTATGCGTCACTCTGCCTTATGATTTATTGTCCGAACTTCAAGACACGAGTCAGTGTCTAATGTTGTAAAGCAACTCATTGACGACAATAGGTTCGTCCGCAGATGAATAATTTGATTATTTTCACTCGATTATTATTGGACCCTAATAATAATTCAAGGCTAGAGTTGAACGGATAACTTAAATTATGGTCCAGTGAGATATTTTTCCACTCGATGGTCTGAAAAATAAATTCTCTTAATATTTGATGTCAATTAATACGAAATATTATTTTCTTTTGTTATTGTATCGTTTACATTTGCAATTCATGTAGTTCAACGAATTGCTTTTTTTTTTTTTTTTGTTATTATTATTGCTATAAGAATTATTTTTATGTTATTCTAAGACAAACATAGTTATTTCTGTCTAATTGTATTGCCAGTGCTGTATAAAAATAAAAATATGACATGTATAAAATTTCCATCGTCACTAATGCTGTAAAACACTACTAAAATAAATTAAGGATGAGTTCAAAAATTTAGAATTATAATTCGTTTGCGATATATTTCTTCTTTTTTTCTAAAAAAAAAAAAAAAATAATTAAATAAAGTATTTAATTAAATTCAGTAAAATTAGAGCTAATTAAATAGTATTAAGTAAGCAGTAATAACATGTTAACGCATAAAAAAAAAAATGGAATTAAGAATTTTAAAACAAAAGTATCAACTATGATATACATTTTTTGAAAGTTAGAACTATAATAATTAAAAGTCAAAGTAAATATATAATGTAAATTATTTACGCATGAATTTAGTAATATTATTATACGCTTATATTTACAAATGTGTATTGCAGAAAAAGAAGATGCCTTATACAAATTTAATGAAATACGTTAAAATGTAAGTACTATATTATACAATTACCGTAACTTAACTTTAAAATGGTTTAACTTTAAAACAAAATGTAATATACTTGAACAAATTCATTTTTGGTTGAATATATGTCTTTTAAAATCAATAGTTTTCTCATAACACTTCTTTTTATTTATAAATTTGCAAAATTTAAGGGTTATAAACTTACTAAACTTTTTATTTTATCTTTATTCACGAAGTACATAAATTAATTTTTAAAGGCTCAAGGCATTTAGTGTTGGCCAATGGAATCGTCCACAATCATTACAAAAACACGCTCTGTAGCGGCTCTTTATTCTTCGAGAACAACTTTTCTCATCGACGTAAATCAACAAAATATATTTCTTCTCCGAATGGTCGTATTTTGTTAGATCTCATTACCGACGGGAATCATTTTGAATTAACGCTTACTATAATGTAGAATTTTATGAACCCACATAATACGAAACAGTTAAACTTACTTTAAAACCAATACTAATGCTAAAGCTATGCCGTTCAATTTCGAAAACCCTTCAAAAACTTATTTTGTGTACGAAAATAATAATAACAATAATATCCAATTTCTTGATATCAACAGAGAATAAGGAAAAAGAATATAAGTATATATATATATATATATATATTTCCCGATACTTTTTTCCACATGGGAAATCTTTACTTACACTTGTGGCCATCCACGTGATAGTTTTGGATTAACTTTAATCTCTAATACCACACCCATGCATTTACGAACGAATGGAAATGCTCTACAATCATTGGTTCCATTTTTTGTCTTACCAACATGAAAGTTAAAATATGTTGTTGTTTTTTTTCTAACGAATCGATGACTCGAAAAAGAAACCAACTATAGACATAAATTAGATTTGAAATTCAATAGAATAAAAGAAAAGTAAAGTAAAATATGGACAAAAAAGCCGGACATACTTCGCACCACGGACATTCTTCGCTCTTCGGATCAGATACCCTTGAAGGGCGTGTATTGAATTTTAAAGAAACGATAAATCATTTCTTCAATAAGACGAATCTGAACGAAAGAAGTTAATAATATAAAGAACAATAATATGCGTCATTTTCAATACACTCACCAAGACTTTGCTTTGATTTGCTTTACTTTACTTTACTCTACTAAACTTTACTTTACTTTACTTTTTTATCTAATAAATAAAAGAAAAAAAATTAAATAAGAAAAAAAGTATTAGAAAGATATCCGAAATTTTTTTCACATTTTCGAAATTTTCTTAGTTCAAAATATTTCTTATATTATTGTCCATTTACGTTAAAATGTTTATAAAGTTCGGATCAAAAAATGATGATTTTCGAGTTTTTTTTGTCAAATATTGGGTAGTTTTTTCAAAAAAAAAAAAAATGTAGATTGAGGTATTCGAAAAATGACCTCTGAAAATGACCAACTAGAAGCAAATCCAGTTTCAAAAAGTTGCTGATAGAAACTTTTGGATGAGTATATCTATACAAAAAAATGTTTCCAGAAAAAAAAAAAAATTTAAAATAAAAATAATAAACATCATTGTATAAACACTAGCTTCTTCACTTCGTTCAGAATTTAAAACAGACTTTGATATAACTAATTAATTTATACTATTCATATTTTTTTTCTCGTACAGTTTTATTTGTTAAAATTTATTTTACGACATTATAAGATATATTTTATATGACATATGTTATAATTTAATATTTGATAAATTAATGATGAAAATAATAATATGGTTAAATGAGAAAAAGTATTAGTCAAATTACATATTAAATATTTTGAAGATTTGTATCGTAGATATATTTTTTATATCTCATATAACACTAATGCCAATTTTCACACCTATAAGTCACATCTATTAATAATTACCATATGAGTATATTTTAATTATTGAAACAAATAGTTTATGACCTAAATAATTCAATGAGCCGCTAAGTAGCCAAAATTGAATGCACATTGCCGGTGATATGTAATTATAAACCGTATTAATAATATCCGGGAAAAGAATTAACCTCGATACGAGTTCATTTGTTGTCAATTCACTCACGTTTTGATTTTAAATGAAACAGAACAATAGCCTGGAAATGCTTCCCGACTACGTGATTTGTATTTAATATTAGTTAGGATTTTTATCCACTTAAGTGAATATTCCACTTTCAGGACCACAACTAAAAGCGATTAACAGTAATATTAATGAACGATAATGAATTTAAAAATTCATAATTAAAATACATATTATTAATTATTTGACATATTGTAATATTATCATAACAATATAATATATGTTCAATAGGAATATATTATGTGTATATTATTATATAATATACATATTATTATTGTATATATTATATTACATTGTGTTATATTAGTAGTTATGGTTTAGCATGATAAGGGAAGTAATCCGGGTGCAATATTAAATTACCAAGGGTCTCTTCTAAATAGCTTAACTAATATAATATAGACGGCCAATTGAACCGAAGATAAATCTAAACGTGTTGGGTCTTAAAATTAAGTTGATAAATGCTACGAAAATTTCTTATAGCTCTATTATATACATAGGAAACTCGTGTAAATTTGGACTCGAGTATTCATATCACTGTTGTCGTTAGAATAGTCAACTATCGACAGGTTTTTTTAAATACTTAATAAATGTATCCGTTTAAAACTTAAAATACCTATTGGAGATAAAAATAATTTTAAGCTTTCTGCTTGGAATAGTATACCATATAACGCAGTGTTTCCCGACCTGAGGGGGGGGGAGCGTGCCCCCTTGTAAGGCTTGTACACATTGCTAGAAAAGTGCAAGCAGTCATCATAAAGTAAAATTTTTAATTAATTTACAGAAAAAATTAAAAGTTAATAGCGACCGTTATTGTAGAGTATCGATAATGGCTACAGATTAGAATAAAATTAGTCTTTAGTTGTTAAACACAACTTATTATTATTATTTCATACTAATTTATTGCTATAACTACTCACATTTATTGATTATTCCATTATATATTACTGTTATTCATATTTTGTAATTATTATCATCAATAAAAAAGTTGTCATTCCGAATATTGTACAGTTTATTTGTAAAGTATACAAAAAAAGTGATATATTTTTTATCTACAGGAGAGGAGGCGCGAGATTTTTGAAAATCTACAAAAGGGTTGATAGAATAGAAAAGGTTGGGAACCACTGATATAAAATCAACTAAATGTCGGAGTATCCCAAATGAATTCTATTCGAATAAATAAACTGTTTTATTTAATTCTTATCAGTTTATAAAATATCTATAAATAATTGCTTTGTAGCATAAACTAAAAAGAAATTATAAGTTGTAACACTAAGTTTTAAATATGAATAGAAGATGCAGTATAATTAATTGGTTTTTTTTTTTTTTTTAATTATAATGATATCAGATATCATAACTTAAATTAATATCTCTAAAATAATAATGAATAAGACATTTTTCATTAGATAGAATTAAATAACATTATATCAAACAAAAACAAAAACTTCAGAATTATTTTAGTCTATTAATAGCATAAAAATTTTCGAAACTTTAATAAAATATATTAAAACTACATACCTAAAAATTAATGAAACCAAAAAAATAAAATAAAAGACACAGAATGTTTCCTCTTTATATCCGTTTATTTATTCCAGTAAAAACCTCTTAAAACTTTTATTCTTTAACAGTTGAATTTTTTTTTTTTTTATATTTATTTATTTTGCCAAAAGATTCCTCGCTTGTTTTTCTAGATGTGTGATTATTATCCTAAATATTGGCTCAACAAATAAGTTTTACAAACATTTTAAGTTAAAATTATGACTAAAATATATTAATCTTAAAAGTAGATGACTCATTTTGTTATTATATCGTAGCAATGTTATATTTTCAGTTTATTGTTTTTTTTTTAAAGTGAAATTCATATGAAAGGTTTTACTCAAGCATGGTTTTATTTATATTTACATTTTCTACTGAAATCAGCCGAGTCAATTTTTAATTATCGCAGTATAAATTCCAAAACACACACAAATGTATCGTTCTCGCGAATAATTAAATGAATATAGATTATTCTATAGTTAAATTGTAAAATGTTCTCAATATAAAACAAACACCTAGAAATGAGAAAACACTCCATGGTGTGGAGTGTGTCCGGATCATAAAATTCGTAACACAAAATGTACTCAAAAAGTGCATTTGAAGCTATTTTAAAATTTATATCATGTCAGTAACTCTATTTCAATCGGAACTAAAATTTTAGAAAACTAATTCTTCATAAAGCTTGCTTGTGATCTAATACTCAGAAGTAGTTGCTTTAACGCGATGCAGATAAATAGGAAATACTAAATTGAGCTGTTTTGAAGAATCAGCAAAATAATATACACATCAATCAATTGCTCGAGCATAAATATCAGACAATTGTATCATTTAGACGACTACTTTAGTGGCGTAGCCAGGATTTCTCAATGGGAGGGGCCAAAAGAAAAAATATATATATAATTATAATTATATTAATAAATATAATTTATCTCATGGCAATAATTATATATTATCTACTTATTCATGATTTGTTAGTATATACTAGGCTTTTTGTCGTCAATAAGTATAAAAAATATTCATTATAGGTATAATTATTACATTAGCTATAAAATTTTTTGTAGTTATTTGACTGTGCTTGGAAAACTATGAAGAATTTCAAGAAGATACTTCTTGAAATTACAAACTAAATAAAAAATTTTATTTAAAAAAATTATAATTAAATAAAATTATTTGACAAGTTAAATCATCCAAAAAAGTACTTTTACCTAAAGATAAAAAAAAAATTATATTATTGCAAAACCAAAATATTCTTCACCTCACTCAGAATTCAAAAATGATATTTTTTTATGGTTGAATGAGCTAACATTAAAATACTTTATTTTGTACAGTCTTGAATTTTTATTTCTCTAAGTGATCTTTGTTTATCTCATCTATCAATACCTAATTAAAATAATATATATATATATACTCTTATGAAAATATTTTATGTTGTTTTGAATATGAAAAAATTTAATAAAAGTTAAAACCAATTTTATGGGTTTAAAAAATACGACCCATGGAGGGGGCCTTGGCCCCGTGTCCCTCTCCTTGACTACGTCACTGGACTACTTGTATATATTTTTAGCACAGATATAAAAATAAACAACAAAATTTAGTTTGAAAACATATATGTTTCCTAAATATGTTCCTAATATGTTTTCCTGGTAAATTGTCAAGAAAATACAATCGACTGCATTTAAACGGTATCTATTATATTAGATGTACGCAGTGAACATTAACGATACTCTGAGTTCGGTGGTGCTACCTCCGTCCCAGCAATATAATTCCACACTAACTTTGTCTCAGGTCTTGCGCGCGGAAACCCCGTAGCTGTTCCAGATCCCTCCCCCCAACCCCAGGGACTGATCGGTTGAAGCCAACCTCTCCTCCGGTCAAGTGTTGCTTGTGAGGAAACTTCGAGGGAAGGGAGCGATAAAGTACTCTCCGACGGATGGGAATTCGACACGGTCGTGTTTTCTCCTCGTATGGAGTTGTGCAGGGGCGGGCAAGGGTGGCCCATAGTGATTGCGTGCAAACTACTTCCGGCGGCGGCACCGCGTAGGGTCACGGATTCCTATCAGCACATTTTTTACACGTTTGGTCGGTACACGCGTCATGATATTTTATACCTATCAATTGACCACGCGAAAGTGCGGTCACGTCACTATTTTTTTTTTTTTTTGTACTCAAATTGAAAGTTTGCTTCGGGATAACTACACGAGTGTATACAAATTAACGTTAATCGTGATCGCATAGGCTTTCAAATACAAAATATTTCCTATTTGTTTGTGTATACGTAATGCCCCAATGTTTTTATGATCTACTAACTCTAATTTATTGGAAAATTAAACACGAATTTCACTCACTCTTGTCTTGCGCCGAAATCAAGCTCGACGATAGCGTTTGCTTGATTCTGTCGAATCTAGTTCCTTGCTCCGGAACTGACGATTCAGACCCAGAGTTTGTTTCCGATACGGGAGGCACGATCTGAAATCATAATCAATTAAAATTAATTCAAACAATACATTATTTTATAAAACTATACAATAGATTTTTTGAAATTGAAATAGATTTATAAATTTTCAATCCGATCGACGATGATTTTTCATGGATCAAAACACATTTTAACGTAACCCCATGTTCGACACGGTAAAAATTCAAAATAATTCAAGCGTAGAAAAATAATTTCGGTCTAAAAAAAAAAATTATTGCTTTTTTTAATATTGGTATTATAAATATTTGGTATCAAAATGAAAATTAATTTTTACTTCTAAAAAGAGATTGACATGAAATTTATCCTTTAAAACATCGTTTTGCACTTGCGTCGTCAATAAAACACATAGCTACAGTCGATGTAATAAATAGCAAATATTAAATTTGTTTTCACCTTCAGACTTAAACAATCAATATTGTAGTGAATAAATAAATGAACTCGCAATTTACTTTATACCTTATTGACTGTCAATATCAATCGTTTTCAATTGATAGCTGTTGCTGTTGTTCGGTGTAATCATAATCGTAAAGAAACGTGACCGAATTTAATCAAAAGAAAAAATGTCGGATACCCGTGACAATGAACGACAAAATACATAAACTAATGCATATACTTTAAATATGACAGGCAAGAGTGCTTTCTTCTTTTAATTTCTAGAAATTGTCTGATTTCATTCTTTTATTCCCATTTTTATCTTCTCTCTGACACCTCGATTACTTCCAATAAATCACGAACAAACGTAAAACCCGGCGTTTATTCGTTGATTTATGAAAATCTGATTTCTCTTTTTTCAGACATTCTATTTTTATTACTGAAAAATTACATTTAGCCGCTTTTTTCTTTTACGTTACACTCTTATTTCGTATAGTGATAATTCGGTAAGGATTATGTAATTCCATCCATCATCATTAATATAAATTACTTCCAAAATAAATAAATTGTCAAAATACTCTAGTAGTGCATAAATATCAATATGTTATTGATAAAGTAAACTAATGAATAAAATATAAACATATTATATTCTAACTTAAATTGAACATGCTAAGAGATAGGCGAATAATAGATAAACAACTAACTAAAAATTTTAAAAGCCTAATAATTTTTTTTTATATATATAAATAAGAACAAATTTGTAAAGTAATTAATTGAATAAAAATAATGCGTAAAAATAATATATTTAGTTCATTGCAATGAACAAAAATCATAATTTATGAAAAACTTAATTTGACATTTTTTCTCTGAAAAATTTTAAAAAATAGCCTAACCAATGTCTTGTCACACACTAAAGTTTTGCTACTAATTAAAAATAAAAACTTAATAGAATTTTAAAATTTAATTTATGTATGACTAATATCATATTTGAGGTGCTTGAAATCTCTAATTAGAATTCATGTATAAATAGAAACTCCAGATTTTCAAATTCTAATGATTACAAGTAATGTGTAAAAGCCCACACAAATCTAAAAATAAATCAAATTTATCAGTAATAATCAAACTTTATTTGATGTTATAAAAAAAAAATTAAGTTTTAATGTAATAAAACTCGATAAGTTTTATTATAAATACATTAAACTACCAATTTATAATCAAACTCTAACATGACCATTACGGATTAACTTTATTCCCCAAAATACATAATTCTAAAAAAAATTTATTTTGATTTGAATTGCTTTTTAAAAACTTTTATTCGAAATTTACACTAAAGTGATTTAGAAATTATGAAGTGCTTAAAGTAACAAAAAATGTACACAAAAAATAAAACTTACTTAGATACGCAATATCAATAAAATTCCTTCTTTCAAATTTGAAAAATTCGATCGAATATATAGTGCGCAATATTATATCAGTACAAAGTGTTTCAACGATTGCTCTAAGTGTATTAGTTTTTCATTTTTTGTATTGATTTAAATAATTTACTATTTCTTTAAATGATAAATTAACCTCTATTCACAAACTATAATTACGTCGAATGAATAAATTAGTTTGCTTTTGTAACAAAAATCATGAGTTTAAATACAATATAATATTTTGAATAAGTGAAATACTACTTACACATAATATAATATACTTATTATATTCGAGATAAGAGTATTTCAAGAGTTCATAAATGTCATATAATATGCATCATACATTCGTAATATAAACTTTCAAAATATTCACAACTCATTTTTAATTATTTCAATTTAAGATGTACTGTGGTCTATTAGTGATTTAATTATCTCTTCTTCGTTAAACGTTAAACGTTAAATTATTTTGAAGACACACCTGTAGGGAGAAAATCGAGTACGTACCACACAAGCGACGAAAATTAAACTAGAATAAGGGGAAACAAAAGAAGTGAATCGAGTGTTGCCGTAAAAATAAGTCGAAGGGCGCGGCGGCAAGAAAATCGTCGCATCAAAAATAAAATGAACGTCGTCGGTGCGATGGAAGTGGTGCGAAGTACTTTTCATAAACCCAATTTCCCAGGAAGAAATAAACGAGATTTAGAAGGCGAAATATAAGGGACTCATATTTTATACTCGGGAACCCATTAAACGTTGTAATTTTTTCATCTCTTAAAAAAAAAAAATAAAAATATGAGCAAGAAGAACCACAGTTCAAAATAGCATTAATTCTGCAAGGCTATCGAGCAACGTGAACATTATTATTATTATTATTATTATTTCCAAGTTATGGGGTCTAATTATGTTTGCATTTTTTGACTCAAACTCTTTCCGCCGATCCCCGCAGCCACATTATCTATCGTATTTTGTTGTTGCCAATAACATGGCTTGTACGATAAAAAAAAAAAAGAGAGAGGGAGAGAGAGAGAGACCGACATCAATCTACCCTGACCCGTCATCTCGTTAAAATTGATATTAATGAACCATAATTTGTGGAATAATCTCCGAAAATACTCTTTCGCATAAAGGTACATATTATTATTATAATATGTTATAAAATCATAAAAACGGCAATGGCGCTATACCACGAGATCAAAATATTTTTACATATTACATGACCATAACGTGTTCACGTGCACAATAATCATAATACTCGCCACGGTAATTGTATACAAAAACATAATAGTGAATAAAAAAAATATGTTTGAAAATTTATCGTGCACGTGTGTTTTAAATGTTTAATGTTTTACTATTTTTTTTTTTTTTTTTTAACGCATTTCTTCTTATCATAAAACACGTTATGGGAATATCATATTGTTATTAAGAGCAAGTTTACGATGTATCCTGTACACGATATACGCATATTATTATAACATATTACGAATGTAGGAGTTTAAACTCAAATCATAGTAATTTTTTTTTTTTTATAAATTTATACAATTACATACTTAAAATTTAAACGTATGTAATTGAATAAAATTATCTACCTTCCGTAAGCAAAGCTTGTGTTGAAGGTAGAGAGTTAACTATTTTTATAAATATAAATAAATTACAATTTAATTGTGGTGATTATATACTAATAATTATTATGAACAGTACAATACAGTAAATTTTGGATTATATTTGAAAAAGAGAAGAGAATTTTATTTACAGACACAAAATATACTTATTGATCTAGTGACATAAACAACCATTTTATAACTAATGTTTTGGCATTAGAACATTTACCAGGCATAGAATTAAAATAAGTTGGACCAAGGTAGTCCACGAATTTTTGACCAAATGATTTCTAAAATAAGTAACTTTAGCATCATAAACTACTGTTTCTCTTTTATTGAGATTTAACCAGTTATATTTGAGTTCTTTGCCACCCATAAGATAGCGTAATAAACGAACGAAATGTTTTCTAAGAAACTTCTTGATTTTTAGGATCACATCAGTATTGAATTAGAGAGAACAATGCGTTGTATAAATGCACTTTGACTGACAATAAATATTACTGTCAAAGTATTTCGAACAAAAGAGCATTATTTTTATATTTTCAGTTATAAGGGTGTAGACGTAGTACCAAACGCCGTAGATGAAATAAATCACGTAGCGTTTGAAATATAAACGTCGACACACATACAACTAAATTGCCTATACATAACGCCGTGTTAGAAATATGAAAAATTTAAGACTTCAAAATAATAATACGCTTACAATAGGTAACTACGTACAACATTTTATAGATGTTTTAATTATATTACAATATTTCAAGTTCGCATTAAAATGGTAACACCGTTGTTAACACGTAATCCTACGAAATTACGTCAGTGATAGAAAAATTTTGAATAGTATAAAAACTACAAAACTGTATAAACGTTTTAAAATATTATATTTTTTAAATTGTTTTTATTGTGGTTCAAACAAAGAATATGAGTTGAAATAACAAAGATTCATGTTTTTTATATTTTCTTCTTGATAATCTGAGGTTTAAAAATCATACTATAAAATAATAATTATAATTTTATTCAATTTCGTATTTGAATTGAATCTTTTTAAACTCATTACTTTAAATAAATATTTTTAAAACTTTTCGGTTTTTTCAATGATATATTTATGTATATTATTTCAAATTTATATTTTAGATTCTATTAAATTTCTAACAACTTTTACATAATAAAATATGTAAACTTATATTTATTTAAAAACAAATAGCATAATATAATATGTCCTGAAAAATAATACTATACTTATTATTTACATTATTAAATGTTAATTTTGTAATAACCGTCATTAAATAACGTCAGAATGATATTAATATGTACAGTAAAAATGTTACAATTTAAGTTGTATTACATAATGTGTTTAATAATACAGTATAGCATCATTAAAACACTTATTACGTTTTCAGATAAAATGAACTAATAATACGGGAGCGATAATTCGTCAAATGTATATTTCAATAAATTTATTACCAAACATTGGACGAATAATTTGTTTGCATAAATAATAAACGTAAACCAAAGGAATGATTAATACATCGCTTGTTGAATCGTTCCTCCGGCAATAACTACTGACATTTAGATAAGAGTTCTTTTTTATCTTATAACATTAATTAGTCGTATTTGTTTCGTTCAAAGAAAACATTACCGGATGCATTAATCATTCAACGTGAACATTAATCGTACACTCTTAGCTATTAATTTTCCATTTCCCAAGGATTCCGGATAATTTAAACGTCTTGTATGTATTGTACCCGGAAATATGCGGAAATACAAAAAAAAAATAATTCACTTTTCCCACAGTTAAAAAAAAAATAAAAAAGACAATATTAAAAATATAAATCTACGCTGGAAATACAACAGAATATAATTATATTGCAATTTTTTGAAATCATATGTTTGACATTATTTTTTTTTATTTTTATAATTTAATGCAGTAACTTTTTAATGACAGTAGTTATATGTATAAATCATATTAAAAACGAATTATACTAAGTAATATGATTATTTCGAAAATAAAACCGAGTTTCATAAATGCACGAATGCGTTTTTATTATATAAAATGACATTACCACCTTATCCTTATTAACAGATAATATTATACTACTGGTTCAATATGGAATTAGGCTTAACACTTATATGGATGTATGGAATCGCGGGTATAATGATATTACGATATTAATAAAACAGCATTTTATACACTGGCACATTCCTGACCTATTGTTCAGGAAATTAAAACTGAACTATAAAAAAAACGTATGTCTAAACTTATTGGTGAAAAAAAATATTAATAAGCCCAGAGATCAAATGCAATCGTTTTGTACAATAGACTAAATATTTAACTAAAAAAAAATATATATTTATTTATAATCGTCTATTGTATAATATTAGGTAACCAATGCGTATTATCGATTTCACTGGCACTATATTGTGCTCACTGTGATAATATTATGATGATAACATATTTTATCAACGACGTTACATAATTGAGTAATTTTAGCATTCAAATTAATATTCATAAACAACGAAAATCATTTCGTAAAGGTAAAAAAGATTTTTTTTTTTTTTAATTAATATCTATTATCTACAGTCGACTTATATAATACACAAAGCCACTGTGTTGATAGGCAGGAAAAAATAAACTAAGCCCAACAGCTGCTTTAATAGATATAAAACTTAATCGGGAAAATACTGCCGAATATTCTACGTGGAAATAATAACAATAGAAAAAGTAGAAAACATGAAACTAAAATATGGCAAAACAACTTTAAAGCACACAAATCGTTTTAAAATGTTTCAAAAACTTTGCCAAAAACAGATTCAATTTTCATATAAATTTTAAATCGCACTTTTAATAAATAATGATATGCAAATATGTTACACTAAAGAAGACCTAGTTCGAAATTAAAAGCAATACAAAAAACAATGTACCTAAAAGTCTATAGCAAAAAAGTTTGATTAATATACAGTGACCAAAAGCAAAAATACTTCAATACTATATAAAGAAAATATTATATTATATATAAATGTAATTTTAAAAATTTTAACAGAGTGTTATTCAAAATACTAGATATATCATGTATACGATAAAATATTTAATTTATATATACATATTTTATTACAAATGTGTTTTTTATTAGCAATATAAATATTTATAATTTACTTATCATAAATCTCTGTATAAGTTCAAGTTAAATAGCTTTATAATTATTTAAAAAAAAAACAATTTGACAACTTTTAAATCCCTTTGTGGCACATGAAAGAGTTGAGCAATCATAACCAAATTTAACGAAAACTACTTTTACTTTCTTACAATACCAAATAAATTGGGAGGGTAAGAAAACAATATTTAAAAGTTCAAAAATAAAGACCATCCTAATATACACTAATATATATATATAAACGGGATAATTTCACGTTTAATAATAATATTATAACGCTGACACAATAGACATAATACTGTGTATCCACGTTGTGGAATATTAAATAGACGCATTCAATTGAATGCGAATAATTAAAAATTACTTTAGAGAATTTCCATGATTTATTTCCGTTACATTCGATACTTGAAAAAGGTCAAACGCCAAGTAACGGTTTGTATAAAAGAATAAATATCAATGTACTTTAAAAGTCTTTCAATGACGAACACAATGACCATCTTGTTCGTTTGGATATAGAGCGTCGTGTTTTCTTTTATTGCTTTGAGACATTCGTTTTTTTTTCTCTTTGCGGGTCGACAAAAATGAGAATAAATAAAAAAAAAGAGCGACGAGCCGATCCTTTTAATATTAGCCGAAACCTTTGAAAAAAATACCAATATAAAAATCAAACACGTAAGCGCTTAGGATCAAAATACAAAATGCGAACTAATGAATATATTTAAAAAACAAATTCAAATCTGAATTGGAGTGTGATATATATATATATATTGCTGACTTCCGTTTACGTCATTCCCGTGTTCATGCTCTTGCTCATTGAATACCTAAAATATGAATGTAAAAGCTTCGAAAAATATACGAATTAAATAATATTTATAATAATATTATATTTTATCAGAAACCCAAAACCTTGTATTTGGCAAATAAATTGACTCTTCGCGAAAAAAAAATAAAAACGATGACTTCAAGAATATTAAAAACGTATTCGCCGTCTTTGCAAAACAGACAATACGATAAATACATAAAATATATCGATCAAACCTAAACGTAAACTGCGTTTTGCGTGAAGTTATATGCGAACGGAAGCGTGTTCAGTTTAGGAATAATGTGATAACTTCTATAAGTCATGATATCTCAAATCAGTACACGCATTTCAATACTTTATTTGATACGTTAGGCCATTTAAATAAAGTAGGTACGCGATAATATTCGATATTGCGATTTTACAAAAACGAAAAAGTATTTCACAATAATGATTACAAAAAAAAATATTATTCGCATGTCCTAATGTGAAAATAAACAAAATAAAATATCTTAATTCCATCGGTTTTATGAAGACAACAATGTCAAATAATAATGTTTTATTTTTTTAGCTACTAAATTGTTCAATTATTAATGAAAAATATATAAGGTATAATATATGCGCCATGTTAAACCCAGTGATTAAATATCTGAATGCAGAGTAGGAGGTATTTATAATAATTCTAAATTGTGTTATTTATTGATATGAGTATGTGTGTGTGTGTGTGTGTGCATTTAAGAGCTCATCAACACGCATATACTACATAAATTATCTGCGTAAGCCAAACAGTATAATATTATAATATTGTTTACCGATATAATACACAGTTGAATATAAAGTGTCCCCTTATATTTTATTATAATCATTCGTTATACGTTTTCCGATTTATTTCACGTGATATTCATTTCAATAAATAATATAATTACGTTGAAAAAAAAATTGTTTTATTAACTATATAGATATATGTATATTGGCTCGATTTTGTGATTAAAATGTGTATTTTAGGTTCTGAACAAAGCTAGTGTTTTTGCAATGATGTTTATTTTTTTTTTCTGTATACAACTCTGAGGTACACTGTACGACTGTGACGTCATGTTTTGAATTTCTCAATTCTTCAATTTTTTTTTTTTTTTTTTAGAAAAAACTACCCAAAATTTGACAAAAACAACTCGGAACCCATCATTTTTTGATCCGAACTATATGAAAATTTTAACATAGATAGAAAATCATATAAGAAAGATTTTGAAAATGTAAAAAAAAATGTTGTACATTTTTCTAACACTTTTTTTTTTCTCATTCATTTTCTATATTATTAACTTTCCTCGTTCAAAATCGTTTTATTGAAGAAATGATTTATCGTTTCTTTAAAATTAAATACACCCGTCAAGAGAATCGCACCCGACGTGCGAAGAACACCCCGACGAGAAAAGTATACATTTTTTTTTTTTTATGTTATTGAGACGTGTGATTGTCACAAGAGCCGAAGGTTATTTTTATGGATAATTTATTATGGATAATTAACGCGTATTTTTTGTACAACTCCTCGAGATCATAAACGAGTTCATACGTGTTTTTAGAAAAATTAGAGGCCGTACGTATATAAGCGTGATATTATAATATGCATGGTTTTCATGGAAAAAAAAACCATATAAAATTATTGAACCGCATAAGAAGTACGCAATTTCATCTGACCTCGTTGTTCGTAGGCGCAAAGCTTAGTAAAATTATACGCAAACGAGCAATAACAACCTTTGTTACAATAACAACAGCAATTTCAGAAGGGAAACACAAAGTTAGATTTATTTATTTATTTATTACATACAAATAGGTACCACTAGGTGTATTTCAGACTTCTTTTCGGGAGGCAGTGAAATTTTCTATAAATTTCACAGCTTAAACCAGTGGTTCCCAAACTTTTTACACTCGCGGCACATCAATATTAGTTGTAATAGGTCACGGCACACTTACGATAAACATTATCTACTTCCTGTGACATATGGTAATTTTTATTGGGGCTTATTCTTTTTAACCCCATTGCCCATAATATATAATT
>JAIPRM010002699.1:0-29225 GCA_025469315.1 Stegophylla sp. TES_Ste_2020
ACTAAAATTATTTTTTCATACTTTGTAATTTAATTTAATATTTTGTTCTTAATCAATACTACTGTCTACTATTGTACTATATCTTTATTCTAACAATGTTAATGTTATTATTATATATTTTTGTCACAGTACTTGAGCCCACCTGGGCGTTTATACAAATACAAATACAAAATACAAATATAATTTCATTATACTTATGTGCTATGTTATTTTTATATTTTATATTATACTTAATTATTTTGTCTCTTTTTTCTTTCTATTTGTCATTTTTAATTTTTATCAATTCGTTGTTTAATCCGCTGTTAATTATTATTATTATATATATATATATTGTATTGTACTTGAGCCTACGGGCGTTTATTAAATAAATAAAATAAAATAAAAAATTAAAATACTTTTTTGATAAAATATGGAATTATTATTTATTACTCAATTACCCGTATACAAGTATTTAAGACAAATTTTGAATATTATTTTATAAATTTGTAAATGTACACGATTTATGTGCCCGGGGGGGCGTAACATCGGTTCTGGGCTCGGACGTTAAAAAATTCGAAGGGTTTTGAAATCAGATTATGGGAATGAAAAAAAAAAAAAAAAAGACAAAACGAAAGAAAAGTTTTACTTTTAGTAATTATTACAAACATTGTTGTTTTTTTTTTCCCCCGTGAAATTAATATAGCACAGTAAGAATACGTGTGTGTTATATATATATGTATACATATATATAACACATAAAACATACATATTATGTATGTTTTATGTTCATTGTACGGCGTATCGCTCCGTCCAATTATTATCGTTATCGTACGTGCACGTTCTTACCCTGGAAAATATCTCACGTGAATACGTAAAAATATATAAAATAAAAATTATAAAATCCCCCCAGAGATTGAGTATTATTATTATTATTTTCTTTTTTTCTTTTGTATGCTGCGTAGGTGCACCATTGTGTGTGTGTGTGTGTGTGTGTGTGTGAGCCTCCTATATACACGTTCGCTACGCTGCAGCTCAGCGGCATAAGAGTCTTCCAAATGTAGTCTCGGTATTTTATTCACATGCGTTTCCTGACGTTGAATGGAAAAATTCTCCCTTTCTCTCTCTCTCTCAATCTTTCTTGACTAAAAGTAGATATAAGTAGTTATAAAATACAGGTAGAAAACGGTGGTGGGGCTGGGGGGGAGGTTGACGGCAGACGGAAAGAGCAACACAAATAACACTGAATTCACAGTCGGCATTGACTGCGTAACTCAAAGCGCCGCGTGGTTGTGTGTGTACGTGTATTTACCGTTACAGATTTTATGTATTTTCTTTTGTTATTATTTAGTCTGGAATGCACTTTACGTGTAAATAATAAATAAACGCCGCGCCAACAATAACATTTGAGGCATAATTTTATTAAGTAAATTTCTTTTCGAATACCTCGTTAACATAGCGTCGTCATATACACAGTACTTACTACACGTACTTGTGCACAGTTACATATTATATCAGAATAATAATAATAACTTGAATTCTTTAATTCCTTTGGAAAATATTTTCTTTCTTTTATATATATATATATATATATTTGCTAATTATTTTAATTAAAATTTAAACTTAGTTTTCGTTCTTTTATTTTATCATCGGAGAATGTATAGTAATTAATTTGTCTCTAATTACTGTTACGGAAACGCAAAGTGACGAAATTAAAAAAAAAAAAAAAAAAAAATGCATATCTCTAAGATAATTAATTAAAAAACAAACAAATAAATTCAGTCGTTTTACCCTCGAAACGCTTTCCCAACGTTTTTATACGTTGCTTTCGAGTGTGTCTATTCTTCTATTCGTTGCGGTATTTTAATACAGTGAAATAATGTTCTTACGAGAGAAAAAAAAGGAGATTTTTACCGTTACCAGACGAGCACGTTTAACAGTCAAAACGGTAAAAACTGTACGTAGACGACCGTGCATTTATTTATTCAAGAAAATACGTATTTACATTTTATACGTCACTTTTGTTGGAAATGCATAGCGCAGCCAGTTATCGTTGTAAAAATAAATATTGTATTTGGCGACATTGGCGTTGCACCTGTGCGTGACCAGTGGCGCAATCAAGGGGGGTGTTTTGGGTGTCTGGACACCCCCCTTGAACCATATATACGGAAATTTTATTCAATAAGAATTTAAAAAAAAATTCTTTTAACTATACACAATTATAACCTCTATTAATTCAGTAATATGTAATGTTTAAAATAACCAATATTTTATGAAATATTTGACATTAGTTTATCATTGAGAGTTAGAACATCCATTACAAATTATAATTGAAAATAATGTATTACGATATAGAAGAAACCAAAAAATAGGATATCTCACTCAAAATCAATAATATTATTGTTGTTTAAAGCCTAATCAAATTATTGTTCTCGATCTACCAACTATCTACAAGTAGGTAGGTGAAAATTTACTTCAGAGTTATCTGTAACATATTTATGGTGAAAAATCATTTTTAATTTTTAGAGAACCTTAAAATAGGCTTCAAAAATTCAAATTGTCGAATATGCGACACTAAATTTTATTCATCTGCTACGAATGACGTTATAAAAATGTTAACTCAGAGAAAAGACAGTTAGATTTTACTATATGAAATTTCTATTTAATGGACTCTCGTGTTAAGTGCCCATAAACATCGATTATAATTGTATATTTAAAAATAATTACAGTAGAAATTTATTGGTAGACCCCCCCCCCCCCGTTGAAAAAATCCTAATTGCGCCACTGTGCGTGACATATAATTTTTAAAGAAAAAAGTTTCTTCCGTTCTGGACAATAAGTTCGCCTCGTTTTCGACCGTATACCAAGTTTCTACACCGTGTTTCTCAGAACTCGCGAAATCCGTCAACTTTTTCCGGTGAAGTCCGGCTCGTCGCGGGCTTTCGGATATCTATACCGATTCGGCAGAAGATACACGTCCATCCGTTTGTTCCACAAACATCGCAGTCTCAAGACATTATCTCGTGCTGATCACACGCGTGGCCAGTGGTGAACGAATATAACTCCAAAACTTGTTCGCGTTAACGCGTTTAATTAGGTTAAACTTTTCGGCCGACGGCGAGTTTAATCCATTTTGGATTCCGCGAGCGAAGTGTGAATATTGGGTTTACAATGACCACCTTCTTTTTTTTTCCGTCTGTTCTATCGTTTTTTTTGGGTAGTAATAGAAACGAATCTAGGAAAAATTACCCATGGAAATATTAACCAAATGAAAAAACGCCCTTGAAAAAATATCTAAAAGAAAAAATATCATAGGAAATATCCTCCCCCCCAAAAAAAAAAAAAGTCTGAGTAAATAATAATATAAATATGTTTAATATGAAATGATACAATGATATAATCTATCGCAGATTAAATCATGATTGTTATACATATGAATACCTTAGTATTTGTTCAGTGCTTTAATATATTTCATATTTTCAGTTTCAAAAGTAATTTTTAAATTTCAAATATAGAAAATACATAACAAACGAAGCGAATACTTATTTTGAAAATAAAGTGAAACAATCGTAATCATATAATTATATGATATTTCTGAAATTGCGCTTTCTAAAATACCGGGAACAAAAACAATTTATTTCTAAAATGAAATATCTATTATACGAGTATATTAGTATATAAAAATAAAACAAAATAGATAAAAATCAATGTATATATTTATTACACTATACGTTAATATAAAATATTATAAAACGAATAAATAAAATAAAACTTGGCCTAGAATTTCATTTTTTTTTTTTTTATTTAGTGCCGGTTTTAATTTTTAAAATAATTATCAGGTTAAGAAAATCATTTTTTCTTGTAATATTTCCTTGAGTATTATTTCTTTCGGGTATTACGTCCTTGGGTATTATTAAAATGGAAATTATTTCCGCAGGGTATTATTTCTTCCAGCTATTATTTCCATGAGTATTATTTCCGCTGATATTTTTTACCAGGTATTTTTCCATGAATGTTTTTTCCTCGGGTATTTTTACCGTTCACCAGTGGAATCGGTCTAAAAATCTTCGGTTCAGACTCTTTGTAGTTCATAGTACGACACACAGAAACCAATTAACGTTCGCAGACGACATAATTAATAATTGTTTTGCAAGCTCTATTAAAAATCATTGAAAAAAAAAAGAAAGAACACCACTCGAAAATATGTTTTTTTGAGCAATAAAAACGTGCCATTGTATTACATCGTTTGCTTCGTTCCCAATCGAAAACGTTACAGAATACTTTGTAAATTATAATTACATTATATTGTACAAAATAACTCATTTATTGACTTACAGTTTTTGTATCGGTTTCTCCGTTCGAAGTATAACAGAACTTCGCGAAAATAAGTTGAGTCTTTGAATTTTGAATACGTTTTCTTCATAAAGTCAAGAGTGAGTGTACACCTGATTCGGGGATCCATCCACACTTTTTCAACTCATATTATTTTCACATACAAAAACATTTCACAGTGTACTACAACAAAACTTTCGAAATACCGACGTGAGCTAATACTCTCGGGTTTTAAAAGAAATAAAAACCATATGGTATGAACCTATATAATAATAATAATAATAATAATAACAATAATATCACGAGAAGTTCATAAAATACGTCTAAGGAAATTCTCGTAATATGTGAAAGTTGGATAATTAAATATTTTAACACGGCGTTTTGCAACCGACAACAATGGGTGGAGCGGACGTTTCCTACCAAAAGGCCGTTTAGTATTTTCCGAGGGCACGTGCTATTTGACTTAATTAAAAACAATGATGTTCAGGTGATACAAAATGTGATTCGCCCAACACTGTAATATTCTGAACGAGCAAATGGCGTGCAAAATATAGTCTCATGCGCAATTTATATGATATTCACACTAATTCATGAGTTTATAACATAAACCCCTACACAAAAAAAAAAAAAAAACCAAACTAAAGGGTATACGAGAAATAATTACGGAAAGGGAAAGTACGAGTATTTACACGACCGATAAACACGCACCAATGAAAACATAATAATATTTCGATGATAAATTTCCAAATAAATTGGATAGAACTGACTCTTAATTGAGTACAATAATTAGCTAAATTACTTAACCTTCAATCACTCGCGTATAGACGATTAGATTATGAAAATATTCTCTTTTTAAAGAAACTTTTGAGTAATTTCTTGGATTGGCCGTGGTTCTTAGATGAAATTTCTCACCAGAAACCTCGTCATAATCTCCGACCTAACGACACATGCATTCTACGTACACCCAAAAGAACAAAATTGCTATCTTTATTCGCACTTAAAAAACGAAATCGTGCTCTAAATTACAAAAACAAAAAAAAATCACAGTACTGGCATCGGCCAGAGTTAATCATTTCGCATAAGCTTTGAATAATATTTAGTTTTAATCCTATTAAAAACTACTTTTTTGAATTTTTATAGTCAAAAAAGGAAGTAGACACGCTTAAAAAATCACCCTGTATTATTATAATACAGTAAAGCAATAATAATATCTTTAAATAATTATGTCGAATTTTCTTTGCTATTTCTCAATTTCCAAAAAAAAAAAAAAACAAAAATCAAAATTCTATAAACTTCTCCTTTGTCCCCGTAGGGATCACCTGTCCTTACGGTATTTTCAATCTTCTAAGACCTATACCGTGTTCGTTTTACTGCCAAGCCACTTGGATACTTTTTTTTATCGTGTCAATCGACTGATATAGCTGATAATTACTCGTTTGGGCAGTAAAACAAAAAACCACTGTTTAAATAATTACGGGGTGATAACACACGGCGAAGTTTTCTCGCCGAGGTCGATATTTTAAAACTATAACGTGTGTGCCGCCGTCCTCTCACGTGATCGTCGTCAGTATAGTAATTGGAAGAGAACTTCTCTACTATTTTGTCGGTCTTCATTTATCGTTCATTTTCGATTGACTATGCGCGAAAAAAAAAAAAAAAAAGAAAGGGGGAAAAATACAGTAAATAAAATACTGTAGAACGAGGTTGAAATTCCAATTCCAAGATTCACTGACCGTAAAAGTTTAATGAATTTCCTGGCTGCATAAAAACTTTTGGACGTCCAATATAGGTTGGTCGAACTAGCTCGGAGGAAAAAAGGGTGTGAAATACCTATCGAACGCTTTCATTTAAGCGACTACAACTTTTACGAGAAGCTGTTGTATCTAACGTTTTTTTTTTTCTCCACCCTCCCCCCCCCATCTTTACCTCGCTACTGAAACGTTTACGGACGGGTGGACGGTTTCTTTTTTTAGCATATTAAGGTATTTTTCAATTTTTCACTATCTCATCCGGCGAATGTTTTTATAAATGCGAGAAATAAATAATGTGTTTTAATAGTCGTGATTCTGCCATCGTCGCTGTGTTGTAACGAACAATATTCGTTTTCGTTCAAAGTCAATTACAAACGGAGTAGTAAAACCGAAACTGCGTGTATCAGAGATTATGGAGATTAAACATGATCATTGTGGGAGGGGAGGGGGTAATAGTAATCCATATTAAATTGTTTTAGCTGTAATATCAGATTGCCTGCTCATGGATTTGTTTTTATGAGAAAAAATTCAGACAAATTTCGTACCACGGCACGAGGTGTGTTAAATTTTGAAGAAATAAAGAATCGTTATTCTTCTATAAGACGATTCTGAGCAGAACTTCAGTTTATAAAAGACAATTTATTTTTTATTTTACTATCTAAAAACTCTTATCAGACAAAAAAATAAATGTATGAAAAAAAGTGTATTTGCATATTAAACATGTTGTTCGTCCAAAATATTTTGCATATTATTGCCAATCTATATTTAAATATTCATAAAGTTTGGATGAAAAAAAAAAAATGTTTTAAAGGCGTTTTTGTAATGTTTCGGGTAGTTTTCATTAAATTTTGGAAAAACTATTAGGAATTTCGAAAAATTACGTTTCTTAATTAGTAAGTACCTACCTTATTGTAGCCGAATACTGATTCAAATAATTTTTAGTCAGCATTTTGAACAAGTATTTTTATAGGTGTGAAAAAGTGTTAATAGACAAAAATAAAAATGAAAATCTATTATAGATACAATAGCTTTTTCGCTTCATTTAAAATCCAAAAACTATAATCAATTACTAATCGGTCTCTTATTGATAAAAAAAAAAAAATCTGTAATTTTAAATTGATGTGAGTTTAGAAAATTTTTATAACTTCTTCGTTGTTAATTAATCGATAGATATGGGTCATAATACCGACTAAACTATAATATATTAAGTTTGGAGAATTTTCAATATTTCTTCGACTCTAAATAAACAAAATTTCATAATTTTAAAATATTTGTATATATAAACCCATATTAATTAGTGTATTTTTATTTTCAGCCTTCGCGAATCGATATTTTTCGAATTAACACCGAGTGTTACATTATGGGTCATTTGTATATTTTATTCGTCAGTGTTTAGTACTACAATTTTCATATTTACCTCACCTAACCAATTAGTGAAAAACCCTTTTCATGAAGGCGTTACGTCATTATGAAATCATTATTAATGAAACAGTTACATTATTATTCTCGTATCATTAGAACACTGGTATGTTTATATATTTCTCTTACACCTATAAACATAATTACAAACTCTTTGAATTCTTGTCACTGTTATATTATTTAATAACACGCTGAACTAATCGGTTTAAATAACATATAATATTTTTGCGGCGGCGTCGGCTATCAATGTAACTGACACACAGTATATTACATATTAGCATATTATATTTCGTATGTTTCTGATGTTCGAAGTTGAAACTGTCATGTTCAAGTTTGAACATTATTCGAGCGATGAATCCCGTTAAGTCATAATTGTGTCTGCTGTATAATAATATAGTCGGGGAACTGAAGTTTAATTTCTGAAAGATAATTATTTAAAAATCTCAACTGTTTGTACAATAATATATTGTTACGAAATCGGTTTATGTTGTGACACACGTTGTTGTATGTAAACAATAAATGATAACTAACATAATATTGCAGAAGCGTTCCCGAGTCAACGCGATCGATTTTAATGGCGGAGAAACTCTGACGTAGTAAGTTTTGACATGTTTTTTTGTGGTAACAAATTGTTGCATAATAATTAACATAATTGCAAACTATTTTTTACCCGAAATTTCACCGCACAAGAGGACGCAATGACCTTTAATTTCGATTTCGTTTATATATGTATTTTGTTACCGGCCTAACGGGACCTGAGATGGCTGGTCGAAAGTCGAGGAGGTTCAACATACCTTTTTAACGTCCCCCCGAATAATAATGTTTAGGGCACTTGCGATTCGTGTTCCGGAATTGTTTCGAGTCTATGTAAATTCCCTCCAACAAACGTAATAAAAATGTAAATGTTATAATCTGCGATATTCTCCATTATAATATTTTACTAGTGTCAGGCGGCCAAGATTACTTTTATATCATTCGCACCCAAGGTTAAATATATTATTGTATTTCTTCTATTTAATTAAAAGTTATTTAAAATGAAGGTCACGATTATTGTTATCACTAGGGTGTTATATTTTTTACTGGTCCGTTCAATATTAAAGTTTAAGTCAATAGTTTTAAAATTGAGCAAATCCAAAGAAGATTCTTTCGAATGATTGCTATTAAGGAAGGTATGTAGAATTGTTGTCTGAGTGAAGTGGATAATGTATGAGGAATTGTATCATTAGAAAGCAATCGATTATTGACCTACGATAGAAAATATATCTATAAACTTATCAATGAAATACTCGTTTGTCCGGAATTAATTGAAAAATCGACGAGGGAAATCAGCCACATTTAACGCTATTGTGTCTGTTACCTTCCGTCTGCCCTTATGTACAAGTAATTATGTCTTAAATAGTCCCATAAATTGTATGATGAGAGCATGCGACAATTTTAAACACATTAATTTCGTCACGACTCGTTACGGTCGTTGCTTAATGAGAGTATAAATAATAAATAATCAATATTGCTATAATTTATTGTATTTCGTTTTAAGATAAATTAATTAAAACTTTAGAGGGGTGTCAATAATAAATAAATAAATAAATAAAATCATACGCGGGATCTACACCACGTACACGGGGGCAGTGGAATCGCGCCTCTAGCCACTGAAAAATATATAGAGTAGATCAGTGGTTCCTAATTAGAATTATACCGAGGACCCCTAGCTAAAACTTAAATTGAATCAGGGAAGGGACCCCTTTTTTACGAATATGCTTGTAGAAGTTACCTTCTTTCTATACATGTATAGTTTCAACTTAATTGAACACACGAAAATCAAGAAATACCTTCTCTTAATCATTTATTTTAATAAACACACCTTTTTGCAATATTATGAATACACATTTTCTCAAAAAAAAAAAAAAAAAAAAAAAATATAAAAAAAGCAAGTTTCATCCTGACTAACACAGCCACGGACCCCCTAACATCGACCTACGGACCCCTGGGGGTCCGCGGACCACCGATTGGGAACCACTGGAGTAGATTATAATTTATGTCCGAACGATTTCCCTCGAGGTGAAACGTGATTTCGGTCTGGACGACGTCAAGCGATGCGTTCCGATCGCCATCAAGAGCCGTTGCTACTAATTTAAAACGAACACTCGACGGGGCGCAGTCGCGGGGAGGCCTAGGCGGCGGTGGAAACACGGTTAACGACTTTCATTTTGAAATATGATCACCCTCTCCCCTCCCCCCCCGGGCACTTGATGCGCAAAACACATACGCGTTCTCCACATGCTGTCTCCGCCGCGTCTAAAACTTATCAGCTTCTTCGGGATGAATTTAAGAGGTCTACCCGTGAGCGCGTGTATTCGATACTATTCTAGTATAAAGTTCTTGGACATGGTGTGTGTGTGGACGTAAACAAAATCGTATGTCCAGACGATTGATATTTCCGATATTTTAACTCGGGAAGTCGGGCATTAGAGAGAGGAAAACCCTGCCGTTCGGGTCTCTCTCTCTCTCTCTCGGTCCGTCACACCGCGACCGCCTTTGGACATAGTGGCGCGTGGCAATGACAACGAAGACAGCGACGGCGGCGACGACGACGATGACGTCGGAAAGCGTCAACGACGGAGGCTGGGGTGGTGATAGAGAGCGGGTGAGGGAGAGGAGAAAACTTCGCTGACGTGTATAAATGCGTGCCACCATCGCCCGAAGTCAGAGCCGTACGAGCGGCGAATAAGATTGATGATTGGCTGCCACTGCGGAAGCCTTGATATTCTCCCGGCAGCGGCCATGCCGGCCAAGGGTGGTGGTGGTGGTATTGCTCACTGCCCCCCCCTCCCACCGTATGGGTTACAGTATAGCGACTACTATACTCTGATGGATTGACGAGCGTCGCGGTCCTCTCGTTCCTATACGCTGCGGTGGACCTATTTTGATTCCGTCAGAATTATAATCGGATATCCTTTCTGATCGACCTACACGACCGTTCCCCTGATCACGAGACTCCACTCCTCCTCCTGCCCTCCCCCATAACCACATTAAAGTCACTTCTCTTACCTCCGCCGTTATTCCCATATTCGTCACAGCGGTAACTTCAATAAATAATTGTTTTAATCGGTTAAACAAATCCAGTGAAGCGAACGTGGATAGGAGGTGCATAGGCCTAACTCGGTGGATGATAGGAGCAATTACTCCTCAACAGAGATTTTCCTCACTGGCTCACTGCCCCTCCCCACTTCCTGAAATTAAATTTAAATAAACGTTTTGTATTCAAGACTTCTTACTTGTAGTGTAATCTGTTTCGTGTTTCAAATTACGTATACTCATAAGTAAATTGATAATTTTACGTTATATTATATTATAAAATTTATGAGTCGATTCAAATGTATTTCAAAAAATTTAAACTTAGTTTAAGTCAAACGATAAAAAAAAATACTGAGAGTCTTATAAAAATGTGAAAGTTGGATTTAATTTTGAAAAATAGTAAATTCATATTGGCTTATAATGCAATAAAAATATTTTTATGGAGATCTGAAAAGATTATTTTCATCTTTAAGTGAAAACAACCCAATCCACGTCTAAGAGAGGTCTAAGTAAAGGAATGTTACGAACGATGTATCTAAATTTTTCACTTCGTGTCAAAATTATCAATTCAATATGAAAAAACCGTTTTTTCATTTTTATATATGTACAATTATTATATGACGATTATACGAGTTGACCTGTGCTTTTGATAAGTTATGCAAATATGTATTCGGTTAATTATTCAAAAGCACTCGATGTTTTCATAACCTCTTTGCTCGCAGTTACGCGACGCTCAACTTAACGGAATGCAGAGAAGTTTGTTTTCAACGTCACGACGTATTAAAACTTTCTTTACGAAATACTGCTGGACAATGAATCACGGGCTTAATGGTCTGTAACGAACGTGTGTGCGCAGGCAAATAACAATAACTCCAGATAAAATTGCCGATTACACGGCGGAAACGTCGAAGAAGTGATTTCGTCCTTTAAATAATTCAAACGGTGCTATGTAAGACGCTAAAAATTAATACAACTTAAATTATTTATTTAAATGCTAAATTCACACGGATTTTTATAAATTGTTCGTAACAAATTTAAATCCTAAAAGTAATTATGATAGTTAATAATCTAAATAAAAACAAATTTTTAAAAGTTTAACCGTATACATGTTTTTTTCGCATTGGAAAACCGTTACGAACACAAAAAATTAACTACGGAAAAATCCTGAGACCGTGAGCGCTCCTGTTTTGAAAATGTGTATCCCCCACAAGCACGACGTTTCACCGATACGTTGACAGAGACACAAAACTATAAGTAAGTATCTAAATGTTCTCTCCTCCAACCCCCCCAACGTAAACTTAGTGGATGAGAACTTCTCGCTTAACGTTAGGCGTCAGAAAAAAAAAAATCAGTACACGATGGGAATAATTGAATAATCGCACGGCCAAATGACAGATAAGCCGGTTTTTAAGTTGTCTAGTGCGCGGTCGTCCAGCATATAATAACACCTGTTGAGATTTCTTGGCAACTACAGCTGTTGTATACACAGCAGTGGTGATCAAATTGTCTGTTCACTGTTTATTGATGTGAGGTGTACTCTACGCGTATTATACCAATTGTATACAATAATAATGTAACGGTACAGAGTGCACGATTTGCAACTATAGTCGAAATATTATAACAATAATTCACGTGCCCCCTTCGGGTAATTAGCACTAGATTTTATCTTGGCAACGAAATATTATCTCCCGTCTCCCGTGTGATTATTTCACATTTGCACACACATTGATTACCTCATTAATTGTCGCCTGCAAGAGAGAAATCGTTTAAATTATGATCTCGTGTCTGACACGTCTAATACAGTGTTTCCCAATCAGGGGGGGCGCGCCCCCATAGGGATCCGTGAACAAATTGCTGGGGAGGCGCAAGCAGTCATCACAAAGTAAAATTTTTAATTAGTGTAGAGAAAAATTAAAAATTAATAACGACCGTTATTGGGTATCGATAACAGATAAATATTTCAATCAGTGTTTAGTCGCTAAACATAACTTATTATTTAATAATAATAAGTTATTTTTTATTATTTTATACTAATTTATTTCTACAATTATTATTTATATTCATCGATTAATCCGTTATATTATTTACTGTTATTCATGCATTATAATATTATTATCATCAATAAAAAAGTTATCATTCCGAATATTGTGTAGTTTATTTGTAAAGTGTACAAAAAAAGTGATAATTTTTTTCATTTATAGGTGAGGGGAGGTGCAAGATTTTTGAAAATCTACAAAAGGGGGCGTAGAATAGAAAAGTTTGGGAACCGCTGGTCTAATAAAAACACGACAATTTTAAGATTGCCACGACACTATTTGTAATTAGTTTGAGAACGTTTAAAAAAATTATTGGTGCGTTTAAAATGTTATTGTCCACACGAAAATAAACATTACGATTAATTGTTAAAATGGTATTTACTTTACTTGTTTTTACACCGCTGGAGATGTAAAACTGGTGAATAAACTGGCTCAAGCGAAATTCATGGATTTTTTTTTTTTATAGAATATATTATTTACAAAATATGCCATAACTGGACTTGAAACCGAACCGAGCTTGAACTGAAACGAATACATACCTGCAAAAACAAAAAAAAAAATCCAAAATCAGAAACATATTATTATTATAATTATTATTAAAGTATACCCGCGCGTCATTGCAGTTTTTAATAATCTTATTGGCTCGTAATTGGTAAATGTATTAGATTTTCTGAACGAAGACAACAGTGTAATAATCATGTGAGTTTTTCTTTTTCACCATATTAATGACTTTATTCACTCAGGGTTGGATTATAGAGGTTCGACAAACGTTTATCTCAACTTTAACATTTTGTCTATATTAAAATCCAATGATATATTTTTTAAGAATTTATTGCTTATATTGTTACATAAAGATTATTTGAATGTTGGCCACTTGCGATCATTGATTATTATATATTATAATAATCCACTAATATTTTTTGTTTTTATAAAAGTTTAAAATTACATTTAGTATAAAACTAGTGAAATTGATTTTTTCAATTAAAATCTCACATATAACCAAATAATTTCAGATCTCTAAATTGCCTTTGTTGATAAGTGAATCCTTGGGAAACAGCATAAGACGTATTTTAGGAACAATGTACAAAGACGATTTGTTACAAACTTACTCCTTATTAGGATTTAAGACAAAAAAGCCCTTTTCAAAACTTCAAAGCCATCGTCTGATTTTTGGTAATGATTGTTATTTATACAAGTATTAAAAATATATTTAATTACAGATGTCGATTTGTAATGTAGATATATTAAATATTTCAGATATTGTAAGAAGCAATTTGAAGTTTAAGCTATCTTCAGAAAAAAAAATTGATGAATGTTTTTGCTATTTAGTTATCACATACCAAGTTCAAACTTCAAAAATCTAAAGAAGCAACTCTTGAAGGATAATCTCAACTTTTTTCAAATACGATTTATAAATAACATAAATACTAATATTGTACACCATTGTACACTTTATTTTCATTTATCAAAAGTATTCATTTAAATAATTATAAAATAAAGTTTTTGGTAAAGTAATACTTGACTGCTATAGTACTAGCAAATATTTAAACCGTACTTTTAATGTTTAATTTTGTTAACAACATTTAATTACAATCCAATTAAATATTTTAATAAAATATTAAATGAAAATTTAGAAAATCTTGATTTGCTGTCTGGGTGTTTTATGTTGAAACATATAATCGAATTGTTTTTTATCGACCAAAAAAAAAAAAAAATTGTTTATTTTAATAAGACGGCAACGATGGGGATAACGTTGAAAAAAGTTTAATTTTCGTAATGTCAATACGTGGAACGTTTCGGAAAACTGGATGGGGATTAAATACTTATGTTTTATAATTTAAATTTTTTTTTAAAATCATTGAAACGTTTCGGTATTGTTTTCGTTGTAAAAATTCGAACGGAATCGCGACGAAAAAATAGTCATCGCTGTTGTCACTGTTTCCGGAACGTTATTGACGTTGTTCGTCGTACACAATCGCTGAGCCCCGCAATATAAACAAAAAATAAAATATGCAATAACGATTATATTCGTTTACTCGCGAAAATTGAAAAATTGTCAGCGAGCAAATTTTTATTTTGTTCCCAATCACTTTTAACTATGGGGACATATTATTTATTTTATTTTAGATTCTGAATGAAATGAAGAATCTAGTGTTTTTACAATGATAATTATTTTATTTATTTTTTTTTTATTTATTTATTTGTTTTTCTGTGTACAACTTTTCGTATAGAAATACTTGTCCAAAAGTTTCGATCAATAACTTTTTGAAACCGGATTTGCCTCTAAATTGTACTTTAGAGTCGTCATGTTTTGAATTTCTCAATTCTTCAATTTTTTTTTTTTAGAAAAAGCTACCCAAAATTTGACAAAAACGACTCGGAAACCATCATTTTTTGATCCGAATTTTATGAAAATTTAAACATAGATAGAAAACCCTATAAAAAAGATTTAGGCGCAAGAAAATTTTGAAAATGTGAAAAAAAATTTTGGACATTTTTTGAAATTTTTTTTTTTTTATATTAACTTCCTTCGTTCAGAATCGTTTTACTGAAGAAATGATTTATCGTTTCTTTAAAATGTAATACGCCCGTCAAGAAAATACCACCCGTCGTGCGAAGTACACCCATCGTGCGAAGTATGTCCGGCCTTTTTTTTTATTGTCATTTATATCAGAATAAATTCTCTGTTGAAGACGCGAACGTCGTCGGAATATATCGTTCGATCATAAATTACTATTCCTTTCAGTATAATATGTCTGATAAGAGGCGTATTCAGACAACTCGATTGAAGACATTCGCCGACGTGAGTGGCTACTCGAATTATTAGTGGAAATACTCGTCGATTCTGCCGATATAATATATTCTATGATAATCGATTACCCGTCAGTACGGAAAGTTTTATTGAAATAAATTATTGCTGTTTACCGATTTTAACTAGCTTCTGGCCTGTTTTTTATGCAACTTATGTTATTTTATCAACTATTTTCTATCCTATTGAATTCATAAGACTTTTTTAATAGCCCCCCCAAAAAAAAAAAAAACAATAAGTATATTAGCATTTGATTGTTTTCGGATAAAATGTGCCTAGTCGTATAGCTTTACATTAACAGTATTATCAAAAGTAGATTTTGAAAAAACAAAAAACATTTGTGACGATAATTTAAGCTTTTGTATTAATAATTGTGGACACGGATTTGACAAAAAATCGGTGTAGAAAAATCCGAGTAATTGGATTGAGTATAAAAAAAAAAAAAAACCATCTCTGAGTACGGAATCTGGTTACGACAACAGGTTAAAATCGGTAAACGACCAAAACGATAAGTCGTTTTAATGCCGTGGAATCGATAAACTTTTCTCCTGGCAAAGTACGTCTAGATGGTAAAATCCCGTACCTATTAGATTTATCCGATTAGTTTCACTGTATTTTTGAACAACTTTTTTTTTTTTTTTTAATGTAAATAATTTATAGATAGATATTTTTTCAACGCCCGTTTAAAAAAAATGTATTTATGCTGTGTATAATGTGAAGTGTAAAAAGGTGGACATACTTCGTACCATGGGTACTCCTCGTCACTCCTCAGTTAGAATTTGGACGGTGTACCCTGCATGCGTTAAATTTTAAAGAAACGAAAACCATTTCTTCAATAAAACGATTTTGAGTGCAACTTCGGTTTATATAAGAGAGTTTTATTTAAAATCTATGAAGTTTATTAATCTTAAAAAAAAAAGATATTTGGTACTCTGCCAGTTTTATATCCCACTATTAACTGAGAAAGGGAAAACAAAAAAATTTATGAAAAAACGGGGTCAGAAAAAAATGTCTAAACATTTATTTTTTTCACATTTCCATCATTTTCTTGCACAAAGCATTTATCATATTATTATCTATCTATATTCAAATTTTCATAAAGTTTTGATTTAGAAAAACAGTTTTTAAGGTGTTGTTTTTTCAATTTTTGGCTAGATTTTCCCAAAATTTGGAAAATTATTGAGTTATTTGTATATTATGATATTCTAATCAATTTAGGTAAAAGTTAATAATTTTAATTTGGCTTATAGTGGGTAGTCTACTTTTTTCAAAACTTGTTCTGTAAAACGTGTTATCAATTCATTTTATGATCCTATCAGTAAGCAAAGAAAATGACAAATTTTTTATTTATTAATTCTTATTAGCTTTTATTACATTTTAGAAAAAAAAACATGTATTTTCATTTGCATTTTATATTGTAACGTAATATATATATATATAAAAAAAAGATACAAGGTACAATTCATAAATGTTAAAAGTTACCAGACTCAGATGTATTTAAGACATATTGTCTTCGTAGCCCATGCTTTAACATAAGAATAATACAATACCCGTAAAATAAAAATATGTTCTCGTCATGCGTCGCTTCATTGTTCGGATAAGGTAATTATGGTGGTTGTAAGGTATGTGCATAAACGTCTTTATTTTCACTTTATCGTCTGACGCGAGAAAATGGTAAACTCCATAATATAATATATTCACTCCACTTAACCACTGCAGAATAGTGATAAGTGGAGATTTTTGAAAATATTCCGTCTAATTAAATTTTCTGCTTTTAATTTCTGTACTTAAGAATGAAGAGCGTTACACCAGCTTACTCATATATTATTATAATGTACGTCTAAGCTACATTTTAATTAAAACCTGTTTAGACTATAATATATTCATCAAAATAGGCTCTGAATGGATTATTTTCACGAATTTATTAAACCCATTTTGGTGATTTTATCACCATTTATTAAACATTCATTTAAAAACTAATATTACTAATCCTTTAAAGTCTCATTAATATATCTTATGGATCTTGTATACCTTATACTCTTTAGACTCAGAATCATTTTATTCGAAATCGACAAATTTATATTTAATTCTTGTTGTTTAGGCACAGTCTCTTTACGCTTTATTCTTATCTGCTAAATTATCCGTTCTACGACTTTTCTGATATCGGATCCAAGAATTTCTATAGTTTTGAGATTTTGATTGAAATAATGCATTTTTTTTCCTGTGATATTGGTGTACAGCGTTCACCACGAACTACACAGAAAAAATAATTATAATAATATACTATATTTTTCTAGAAAAGCTTTTTGCGTGAAAAATATTGCTCGAATAGTAAATAATTTGTAGAAAATTAGTTGGTTAAACGCTCATGAAAGACTGTGGGAAAAACGATAAAGGTAAAATTCCCAAAATGTTCAGATTTACAGCTTTCTGCGCAGACTTTTTTCTTTTTTACCGTCATAATTACCGATGTTTTTATTCATTTCAACATTGATTCGTTGGTTTTTGTTACAACGTATTATAAAATTCTGTATATTGTTTGAGGAAATGTGTGTATTTAATAAAGTCTTTTCCACCTAATTCCTTTCTAATTTGTATTTATTATGGTTTTAAAACAATAATTTCATCATTATTGTTATTCATACGACTTGTATAGTATGTCAGAAAAACTCAAAATGACCCAAACGAAAAAAAGAGTGTAATAGTTTGTTTTTTTTAATAAATTGAAAAAAAAAATATATTTTTGACCCATCCCTTCCCTTAAGCATAATATCTACACACATTGCACTACAAACGGAACGCGCGAGCTCAATAATAATATTATATTTGTAAAACTAGTAATAATTAATTCCCAGATAATATTATTAACTGATAAAAACGACGATGAATTTAATTCCCCGGTGTCAGTAAAACGCAGACTATTCTTTTTGTAATTTAGTTGGACGAGAATGTCCAACTGCAAAATATATACCACCGAGTCCGTGTCTCTCTCTCTCTCTCTCTCTCTCTCTCTGCCTCTTATCTCCTCCGTATTTAGATAAAAACTTTTTGGGGAAGAAAAAATTACGCTGCTCAGGAAACGTCTGTACCGATAAAAATGTCAACATAACGTTAAGAGAAATGTGAACGACAGTTATAATATTTGGCAGAGTGCGACAAGGCGAAACGTCCCCCGTTGTGGAAATAATACTGGCGTTATACGCGCGACTCGGAGGGGTAGACGAGAATGTTTTATATTATATACATTCATTTTTCGGAGCCTAGTCTCGCCTTCTTGGTGACAATACCCTTTAAAACTCTCCAATTTAATAACAACAAGACAGATGAACAAAACGTAGCGTAATAAAGCACACACAATGTCTCTGAGTACATTCTGTCGTCATACTCAATCAAGCGACCATAAATCCCACAACGCCGCGCTGCTGCCGTGCCATTGTGTCGGCGGGGGTGTATATATAATTTATAAAGTTCCCTCCTACAACCCCCGTGCGAATGAGAGAGAGAGAAAAAAAATAAGTAACAATTTCCGTATATAATATACCAACGCTCGGAGGATAATATTAAAAGAAGGTGAAAATATAATATACCACCACCTATACCGGAGCAATAACGAGCGTTATTTATTAGGTAGTTAAAAAAATTGTATTTTTTTACACGTGTCTCGTGCTATAAACCAGTTTTTCCCTAAGGACGTGCCGTGATAATGTATTATATAGGCGTGCCGAGAAAATTTTAATAAATCAAATTGAACATGATTGAATAATAATAATTGTTGTACAATATATCACAAAGAAAAGTTATTATGAAAATCTTAATTTTTTATTGACAGATTTCTGTTTCCTAGAATGCCGTTCGATACACATTTTTCTGGGAAATTTTTAGGGGACAAAATTATTATTTTAGTACAATATGGTGAAATGTCATGGGAGCAGGATTTCTTCCAGCATTACACCATTTATAATAAAAACAATACATTTCCAATATTTTAAACTTTCTTTACCTGCCACCAAAACACGTTTAAAATTATATTACCATTCGTTAGACCAGATAGGTATTCCATATTTTTTTCATTATTTTATCTAATTTGGTTATAACATGTAAAAATTCAAAATATGAAGTTAAAGAATAATTATTTTGGATATTTTGCAAAATTGCTAAAATTAATTTTGCGGAAAATGTGTATACTAAAAATTACTTATAACATTTTCGGGTATTTTTAAGCGTGCAATCCTTATATTGTTTAGAAAAACTAAATAAAAATTGAAAACTTTATGAAATGTTATAATGAAAAAAAAATAAAATAATAACGATTATAATGATAAAAAAAATCATATGATACTGGCAATGGTGTTAATTATTAGCATATTATGCTTATTAGCATATTATGTCACTCAATATTTATAGAAAATATACCGTGACTTATTACAAGTAATATTGATGTGATTCAAGTGTATAAAGAGTTTGGAAACCACTGTGCTAAACACTAAATAGTGTTTAATATGTTTGTCTGTTGAATTTAACTGTTTTGTTAAAACACGATTACCGTCGTTAAAATCGACAAAGAATGATATTCATAAGAGCGACATTTATGTAAGCGTCGTTTGTACTTTACTACCGCCCGATAATTATAGCAAACAGTTAAATTCGGACCAAATGACATTTAAATATTATAATGTCAAACAAGCAATTGTCTAAATATTTATATTTTCCAGATTATTGTCAAAAATATCTTAAAGCAATTGTGGGAACCCGGATCGCCAAAAAACTCGGAATCCAAAGTTACCAAGAATATTTGTGTGCTTAGGAACGTGCCAACAAATCAGACGTCAAATCAGGAAGATGGTGTTTTGTTTAATAAAATAACACTTAGATGTTCAAATAAAATATTAACTTTTATTAAAATACATTGAGAACTTCAATACTTGTTACAATAAAAATATAAAAACGTGAAACATGTGTACTATTAGAGTGGTGGGTATCGTCCTGGTTGTTGCTGGCTCGTATATATATTCCCATGTTTATGTGTGCTAGTGTGACTCACGCATTTTGTATATGTATTAGTATTAGTTGGTGATTTCCCGCAATACGTGATTACCACGTCCTGTTTAATGTGATAAATTGGTGGTCATCGTAATTCAACTACATAATTTAATATTAAACAAAAATATATTATTCGCTGTCTAATTTATTTACAAAAAGAAAAAGTCGCCACAAAAGTGAATGCACATTATACTATTATGACCTGTATTCCTGGTGACCACAACAAGACAATGGTTTGTAAAAGTTTTGCGCTAATTAGAATGTCCAAATTTCTAATGTTAATGGTTAGGTGTGATCAGAGTGTTGTGTAATTAGGGTGTGCAATTACTACACAATATAATATATAGGTAATAAACAAGTCATTTTAATTTATAATTTAATTGAATATTAACAATCGTCAATCGCGATAATTCACAAAGTTAATCAAATAAATAGGAAAAATACTAATCGTGTACAATATAGTTTTATGAGCTAATAAATTTGTGTATTTTTCTGACCCTACAAACTTACAAACGTGAAAACGCGTATTGATGATATTCAATGTGTTTCATCGTTTTGGAACTTAAATCGGCACATGTAAAACGTATATAAAAAAAAAAAAAACAAGAAACTTTGCAAGTATATCATTTGTAATAATAAGTATGTTATAATTCTGAACGGCTTAAATTAAAATAATAACAACTAATAAATGGCGGGAGCCTTAATGTCAATATATATTAACGAAAACTAAATTTTTTTCAGTAATTTTGTGTTAGATTAAAAAATAAAACGTTCATATCACCATCTACGGTTGTTTTAACATAATAATTATATCATTAGATAAGTACCACGTTAACTTTTCGATAATACGAACAACTTTTTATCAAATAAAATTATTGTTTCATTTCCCCCCCCCTCTCGTCGCTATATTATTATCTGATGCCCAGTGACGACGACGGGTCCAACACAAGGATTAGAAGGTCAATCGACCCACGTTCATGTGAATTAGTCGACAATACACTAGCTTTTAATCTGATATCGAATACACGTACAAGGTTCTCACGTTCTCCGGGTAGTATGTATCGATAAGAGTTCTTTCTTTTTTTTTTTAGTTGTCGTAAACGTAACACGTTTTTCATGTCTTGTTTTAAGGTTTTTTTTTTTCTCGAGTAAAGTAATTCAAATTAGATTTTATTTGAATTTCTTAAAAAAGTATGAATATTTTAATAAGATATTAACGTCACAGTTCTTTTAAAACGTAAAAAAAAATATCATAGGTAATCTAATAAATACAGAATTAAAAGTACCAAAATTTATATTTTGTACTTTCAGCATTATGCTATTTTCAGATATGAAAAAAAGAAAAAAAAAGCGTTGTTCAAAAATGCTTACATTATAAATAATTTGAATAATTGACGAAAGATATTGTAGTAAAAAAAAAAAATTAAAAAATCACAATTCGAACTTGCATTAAAAGGAAAATAAAAATATGCTGTTGAGAATAATACAATTTGAAATGTATAAACGTATTACTCAATCGTCGTATTAACTTTTGGCATCAAGTATAGTTTTATTATAACAGATTTTATCGTGTACCAGATCACATATAATATGTCTACTTACAAGGTTTTAAATAAATATAAATGTACTAAGAATATAAAAGAAATTGAAAATCAAATATCTCACACTATCTCGTGCAAACACATTTCGTACAAATCTTCGATTCTCCTTTTTTTTTTTTCAATGCTTTCATTGCAGCATATACTTATTTTATTAATAATAAAATACGAGAGAAATCATTATTATTGATCCAATAATAGGCCATCTATTTTTACTGTCGCGGAACGTAAAAGTTTTCAGAAATAGAGACGAGAAAATCGATTCGCAATAAAATATGTACCGACCGCGTGCGTATAGTGGATGGATGAATAGTAAAAATACTATATTTATTGAAACGCAACCGGCATACAATTACTACGGAATATGTGTTGAAATTTCATCGGATAACGTGCCGGAAAAAATTAATAACAACATTTTACTCTGTTATTGAAACGTTACTATTATAATATTTTCGTTCTTTCGTGTTTTCCCCTGGCGGGCGTTTAATTTTAAATAACGAAATAAAAAAACTCATTCGACGTTATTACATTACGATTCGCGGTGGCCATTATTCATTATTATTATTATTATTATTATTATTTTAAATAATAATACTATGACCGTTCACGATGTGCACGTTACAATAATATATTTTATTCTATGCGAAATGTCAACGTTTTTAATTTAAACTGTTTCGTTTTCCCCGTTTAATAATATTATTATTCTATCACACCTTAAATCAGGATTTAAATACGCATTCACCGGGCGAGATACCCATTTGCGTACATTTACTATTTTTTCTACCACTTTTTTGCGCACACGAATTTTTAATACTTGCATTTAACGACGTAGAACTCGTTCGCATACATAAACTCTACGAAGAGTCCACCAAAAATCAAAAAATTTACAAAAACAATATTGTATACTTTGTAAGATTACATTTTCAATTAATCAATTAATGTTTATTGATTCTCACTTTTACAGGCTTTAAATATCTGTATCAATAAGCGTGATTAAAACATTTCTGACTATATTTTATTCAAAAATAATATGATTATTTCTTTTTCGTTAATTACACTAATTTATTATCATAATATTTCGTGTAAATTTTAGATTCTGAATGAAGTGAAGAAGCTAGTGTTTTTACAATGATGTTTATTTTATTTTTTTATTTTTTTTTATTTTATTTTTTTATTTTTTTCTGTGTACAACTTTTCGTATAGAAATACTTGTCCAAAAGTTTCGATCAACAACTTTTTGAAACCTGAAACGCCTCTAGATTGTACTTTAAAGAGGTCATTTTTTGAATTTCTCAATTCTTCAATGTTTTTTTTTTGGAAAAAACTACTCAAAATTTGACAAAAACGACTCGAAAACCATCATTTTTTGATCAGAATTTTATGAAAATTTAATCATAGATAGAAAATCCTACAAAAAAAAATTTCGGCTTAAGAAAATTTTGAAAATGTGAAAAAAAATTTTGGACATTTTTTTTTCTTAACTTTCTTCGTTCAGAATCGTTTTACTGAAGAAATGATTTATCGTTTCTTTAAATTTTTAATACGCCCGTCAAGAGAATACCACCCGTCGTGCGAAGTATGTCCGGCTTTTTTATTTTGAGGCTGAGTTAAATTTCAAAATGTTTGTAATATTATTAAATTTTATGAATTTTATTTAAAGTTGTCTAGTATATACTGAAGGTTCTTTCAGAATCATTTTACTGAAAAAATAATTTATTATTGTTTTAAAATCAAACACAACCCATCAAGTGTCCTTCGATGATGCCCGGTTCCTTATTAATAATTATGAAAAATATTTGGAGAAAAAAAATGACTAATTTATATTGTTTTATTATGTTATAGTGAATGAATAAAAACGTTAAGTGTTCTCACTCTGTATAACGTCTTGTCTACTCATGAAATTCAGTATCAATGTGGTATGACAGCTCGATTAGTTTTAGTTGGCTTAAAATTATGTTACTTAGTTATTCTGTAGCTATTATGTTAGTTATTTAATAAACTGTTTTACATTCATTGCGAGATAACGATTTTTTTTTTTCAAAGTATGATTTCCTTATGAAATTTTAATTTTATTATTATTTTTTTTTTTTTAAAGAATAATTTGACTTTTCTAGGGATTTGTTGTCCTTGCACTAGAGGTTAGGAGCAATAGACGTGGAGAACTTCGAGCGTAAATAATGCCGAATAGGCCGCGAATGTCGTGCGGCTTAAAAGCCGGGGTTTTAATCTTTTGGCATCGTTACGGAATGCCTTAAATACGATAAGGGCGGAAAATGGCAGATGCGACTGGTCACTGCTGCTGCTGCTGCTGCTACACGTAAGCGGCCAAGCTTGAGCGAAACACCAAACCGCGTGAGCAGACGCTTAATCGAAGTTTTTCCCATTACTCGTTTTCGTAGACGGTCGAGAAAAATTACACGGACCAGAAGCGAACAGTGTCGAATGGTCGAAAGACTATTACAATATCGCTGTAGCGCCTTTAGTGATCAATAGTTACTGGCGATTGCCTGTCACACACACACACACACACACACACACACACATTACGAATATAGTGTCTTATAAATATAGACCGTCGCCCACTAATTGCTCGTTTTCGGTAATCGACATTTGTACAAAAATGTGCACGTCCAATATTGAATTCCTTTTTGTTATTTTAGCTCCGCGTTTGTTGTTCGTTCACTATCATATAATTTTACCGTTTATATACGTTTGTTTATTGTCGTTTCGTCGTATTTTCCAATTAATAATAATAATTACTAAATGCGAGGAAAACATTTTAATTTTAATTTTCTAAATATCGTTGTTGTCCGCGATGTGTACGTAATAATAATATTATACAGAGTGATTTATTAATCATACTCACTTCCTTTTTTGGCTGAAAAACTGAAAAAATTTGAAACTTTTTTGGGAAATTCGTTCAACATACTTTAAAAAAAAAATTTTCCCAAAACATTTTTTTTTTCGTATCACTTTATGGATGTCCTGTGTTAATTGGTAACACAAACTTTTTTTCAAATATTACCTCTTATTTATTATGGAATGTTATTCAGATAATTTTCTTCTGAAATTTAATCTAATGAAATCAAAATTCAAACGAGTAGCTAAAATGTGTTAGCAATGGTAACGCGGTAACCATTTTAGTCATGGTAACACAATACTCATTAAATGTTAACATAAGATTTATATAAACACTGTTCAGAATCGTTTTACTGAAGAAATGATTTATCGTTTGTTTAAAATTCAATACATCCGTCAAGAATATCCGGAAAGCGAAGTATATCCATGGTGTGAAGTATGTCTGGCCTTTTTATTTTTCACTTGACTTACTATTTTGAAAATACTTGTCATTATTTGAAATGAAATTTTTATTTATTATTTTATAATTTTGGTTATAATCATAAAGGAACGATCGTGTCTGATAGAAAATTGTATTATTCATCTCATATTAAGGTTTACAACCATTTATCCGAAAATGGAAAAAATGTACATAATCTACTTCTACATTAATATGGTCTAAGCTTTATTTTTTCATAGGGCAAAAGTCAAATGACTAACGAAATGACGTCGTCACCCCCCTCCCCCTTACCAAAAATTTAAAATATTGATAATTTTTCCCTCGACTAAAATATATGCTATTGTTGTTGAATTCATGTGTATAAAGCGTAAAACTGTGAAAAGCGACTGTTGTGTGTTGATTAAAAAACGCATTTAGGTGATGATTAGGGAGAATTATAAAATATACAAAAGAATTTTTATGTCAGTGGGTAATGGTGAGATAACAGTTTTTTGCAATATATTATAAATTATAATGATAACGATACTCATGAAACAAACACAATTTTATTTAAATATTATTTAAATTCTGTTACAGCAATATCTATAAACAATAATATTTATACAATTTTTTTCTTCTGAAAATCGTATTTATAATATAAAACGATAAAATGAATTATATACTGAGTGTCTCAGAATGATTTGATAAATGCAATAACTTTTATTCTATTAATAATTTTCAACTTTACAACAATACCGTATATATATATAAGTTGCAGCCTAGTTGATAATATAATGTTATCACAGAGTAACATGAAAAAATAAGCAAAACAGTTAGTAGGTCATCGTCGAAAATTGGAATTATAAAACGCACAGCACAACAGAGACTCAAAGACAAACACATAAAATCAAGATTTCAAAGTTGATAAAAAATTTTTGTTTTGATGGATATCACATCATCGAACCCTCCCTATTCGAGATTCTCGTGCTTTGGTCAGACGATCCCATAATAATATACAGTCCACTATTCATCCTAGGTACAAAATACAAACTAGCAAAGGTCGCTAAGGTTATCGCTGATTTTTCAAAAATTTGTTGTCAAACGAATAATAATTGATTTTACGCGTAATATATTATACTCGTACTTACGAAAGTTCGAAATATTAATATGCGCTTAACTAAATCCAAATAGTCATATACACATTGTAATATCATATATTACGTATATAAATACTAATTTGATATACGAGAATATGAAGCGAACCACGAAAGCCCCGGAGTCGGAGCCCGGACTCGCTTATCCTAGCAGTCGCAGGTTCTACTCGAATGTCGCGCCATAACTCCTGCAGAATTCGCAACACCCGACGACACGCGTTCGTCGTCGTCGTCGTCGTCGATTCGCACGTGCAATGAAACACGATTATGTAGTCGTCGTCGCCCGTGCCAATATTGACAAGACGCCGAGTGTGTGTCGTTACACATTTCCAATGACCTAACGCGCACCACACGTCATTAGATCCGAAAACCTCGAATTTTCGCCGCCTCGCCCCGCTCCCAACCCATTCCATGCCGACCATCGATTAACCATCGGTGTACGACGTGCGACTATACAGCAGCAGGACTTCGGTTTTCTCCTCGTCGACACGCATGGCCAGCCTTTCCGCGTTGGTCGATCGCCAATTTTCTCCGTGTATATAACGGGCTCACAGTTACCACCACAGTTTCTGACCGTCGTCGTGTACCGCAAGCCAATAATATGTTTTATTCCCCACCCCACCCCTCCCTCGCGTCATCCTCACAACCGCCGTACAAATAAATAATATTGCCCCGGCGCCGATGATAATAATAATACATAATATATACGATAATTTCCCGTTCCGATTTGGCTTTTGGACCGCGTGTTAAGCGGGGGCGAAATCTTTTTGTCAAAGTGCACACACGTGTACATACACCGCGTGGCAACAACGAGGAAAAACCCGTGTAAATGTTAATTTTATAATAATAATGACCCTCCCGGAGTTAACGGGGAAGACCGCGAAGCCATAGGACTCGACTCACTGTTGAGTGCGGTACGAATGGAAAAGCCTGTAGTTTTATATAGACCGTGAAACGCCTTCTACACACGGCAAATAAAGATGAGACTTTGAATGTCACCACATGCATAACGTATATTTTCATGATTCGTATATGAAATGGTTTATCGTTTCTTTAAAATTCAATACAACCCCCAAGGGCCAAAAGTATCCCATCCGAAAAGCGAAGAACGCCCATAGTGAGAAGTATTTCGTTTTTTTTTTTTTTTTTACACTTATTATGTTTTTTTTGTGATTTGTACTTGTTCTCAGTTTCTTCTATAATTATCATATCAGATTAATGGCAAATTGTATTTACCTCGGGTGCCAAAACTTATATTAAATTCATCATGTAAATGATGTTATTATAAGTATAGTGAAAAAGCAGTCTTATACCATAATTTTTATGCGAGTTGTCAATCATATTGTGAATTTATGTAAATCAAGGAGTATTTATTGATTTTCTTGATGAGCTTTTTTTTTTCTTACACTCTCTTACAATATTTACATTGTCAATGCTATATTATGTTTAAATATTTTCTGGAATAGCAGAACACACATTCAAAATTATTTTCCCCGTATTTCTGTCGAACTTGTCTATTCTTTAGTCCATACTACCCCATCACCACGTGTGCAATAATTTCTCTCAAGTCGTTTCTAAGTAAAACAACAAATTTTTGTTTCGACACAATACCCGTCTGAAAATCCACCTAACTCATTTCAAAATCATCTGAACGCAACCATTCAGACCCTTTAAAATTGGCATCTTTAGATTGCAATGTGTTTACTTTCAAAATAAACCAATGACAAATCAACTAGTTTCAACGCACCTTACACTTGAAGTTTTCCAGAAGTCGTCGACAACAGTACGAAACGTACTTACAACCGGGTCGCATTATTAGATTCATTCTAAACAAAGTGAAGAAGATAGTGCTCTCTCAATGGTGTTTATTTATTTATTTCCTTTTTTTCTGTAAACACTTTTTCATATAGAAATACTTGTGCGAAAGTCTCGATCAGTAACTTTTTGAATCCGGATTTACCTCTAGTTGGTACTTTACAGAAGTCGTTTTTTGAAATTCTCAATTCTTCATTTCACAGAAAATTCATCACAAAAAAAAAAAAGTAAAGCAAAGTAAAGTAATTAACTTTCCTTGTTCAGAATCATCTTATTAAAAAAAAAAAATGATTTATCGTTTCTTTAAAGTTCTACATACGCACCAAGAGTATTTTACCAGAGGAGCGAAAAATATCCGTGGTGTGAAGTGTGTCCGGATTTTTTGAATTTAAATTTTATATAATTTTTCGAAAATATATACAAAGAAATAAACCTACGACGATAAATTATATTGAAATCTTTCTCAAATTTTCGCGTTCAACGGATTTGTCACCAGTATATTATATGTTTATTTTAGAATCTAAACGAAGTTAAGAAGCTAGTGTTCTTACAATGATGTTTATTTTTTTTTTCTATGTACAACTTTTCGTATAGAAATACTTGTTCAAAAATTTCGATCAATAACTTTTTGAAACCGGATTTACCTCTAGATTGTACTCTAGAGATGTCATTTTTTGAATTTGTCAATTCTTCAATTTTTTTTTTTTTTGGAAAAAACTACCCAAAATTTGACAAAAACTACTTGGAAACCATCATTTTTTGATCCAAATTTTATGAAAATTTAAACATAGATAGAAAATCCTATAAAAAAGATTTTGGCGCAAAAAAATTTTGGACATTTTTTGAAATTTTTTTTTTTTTTTTTTTTATTAACTTCCTTCGTTCAGAATCGTTTTACTGAAGAAATGATTTATAGTTTCTTTAAAATTAAATACACCCGTCA
>JAIPRM010002700.1:0-29223 GCA_025469315.1 Stegophylla sp. TES_Ste_2020
AATTGAGAAATTCAAAAAATGACCTCTCTAAAGTACAATCTAGAGGCGAATCGGGTTTCGAAAAGTTATTGATCGAAACTTTTGGACAAGTATTTCTATACGAAAAGTTGTACACAGAAAAAAAAAAATAATAAACATCATCGTAAAAACACTAGCTTCTTCACTTCGTTCAGAATCTAACACATAAAATCATAATATTATTTGAATTCCATATATTTTTTTTCCTCGCGATCACAATACGATTTTCGTTCGACTTGAGATTTAATAAACGTTTGATTCAACCCCCGAGTACATCAATACACGAATAGTTGGGGCGGTCAGTAAACTGTTAAGGGTGGCTTGGCCGCCGCAGGGCACATTCCCCGAGCAACGTGCCCGGTTCGGTTTGATTTACTCTGACGACGCTTAATTAACGCGGTGTGAACGGTCAATTCGATTTCAATCCGTTAATAAAATCGTGAATACCGACGGCCGTCAAAAACACATTTTTCCGGTCGTCTATTGTTTTCCACCGCAATACGACTTTGGGTTGGGTCGAAAAAGGGTTTCGGAATGCACGTGACAGGGAACTGGAGTTGTCGAGGCTTATATAAAACGTTACCGATCCCTCTAGGATTGTGTGCGAGCGCACAGGTGCGTGTGTGTGTGAAACTGATAGTTATGTCAGGACGCTGGACATTTATATACGATGGCTTTCGGATGAAATTATTATGTAATGGAATTTTGCAAAACGTTTTTAAAGTTGAAGGATTATAATGTAACAAATTAAATCATAATATGTCTCTGTGCTCGCAAATAAATAATATCTACAATCGGTATGACGATACGCGTAGACCGTAACTTGATGCGAACACAAGTAGTGGGAATTGAAATTGTATTGTAGTTTCATTATAATATTATGAAATAAGATCGTGTTTAAAATCGATCTTAGGATAAAAATTAGAAAATTCTAAAATTTAAAATACGTTAAACTATTTTTGATAACGAGTGAAAATTTCGAGTTCCTATTGTAATTTATATTATTATTATTATTCATGAAACAGAAATTAATAATTCAATAATAATTACGGTCACGTAGAAATGGGTATTATTATAATTAGTATTCGTTTTAAGAAATCATATTTGAGTAAAGACCTTTTTTCGAGAAAATCCTCTCCTTTAGTCCTTTAGAATGACATCCAATCATTGATTAGGACATGGATTAAAATACTCGAATAAGTAAATAATCAAATACAATTTAACGCACTTAAGTTATTTTCAAATTAAAATAAATAAATAAAAGGTACCTCCTAATTGACTTTTCGAACAATGTATGGGTAGTTTTTAGAAATTTTGAGTATAAAATGTTATGTAAGTAATTATTTCTTATGCGAATAACGCGTCTTATTAAAATAATATTATAAAGCAAAATAAATAAGAAAAGTATTGAAGAAAAACTTTTTGAAAATGTGTTATATGTGTGTAATTTTGGATTTTTAAATGCCGAGTGAAACTCACAAAAGCCGTTACAATAATTTATTAAGAAGTCAGAAATATGCAAAAAAAAAAAAATTTATAATTTTAATTATTATGATGCATGAAACAAATTGTATGCGAAGAAAAGAGTAAGTGAATTAGAGCACGCCAAAAATATTTTTTATTGCATAGGTATTTGTGTAGTTTATACATTTAAAATTTTTAGTGTAAGTATATTATTATGAAAATATCATCAGAACGAGATTGAACAAAAATAAAATTTAAAGACCAATGCGAAAACTATTATTATTATAAATATATTAATTTTTTTCGAAGAATATATATTTTTAATGGATATAACCGGAAAACTGTTATTAACTATTCATCGAGGTGATAAGTTTAACTCGCCAAAAAACTTTTTCGTTTAATTTTATTTTCCAATCAAATAAAATATTGAAAACATAATGATGACGTTTTTCGCATAAATATTTGATTAATTATACTATAATCATATTGACTTCAAATTTTAATTATCACAATATACACGGATTAGAATCAACGGAATTCATAATTAATACTGAAAACTTTCGAAAAAGACTACCAAAAAAAAAATGTTTTCTATTAAATTTTTGCTTACAACAAATTTCTTCACTCAAATGATCATAATTTATAGAGCGTGTTTTGACAGGAGTGTTGCAGAGTAATACTCACGGAGGACAATTTCTAATAATCGCCTAAAATTATTCAACTATAATTTTATTTATTTTCATATAAAACATTCGTCGACATGATTATTTGAACGTTTTGTTATTTTTTTTTTTTGGGGGGGGGGTGTTGTGTTACGTAAAAATGTTTTATTTCAATGTATAAAAAATATTTCCGAATAAATAATTCATGATAATGATATATGATTTTTTATTTATTTTTTTTTTCTATTTTCGAAAAATACTTAAATAAATTATTCACACTTTTCCCGGGATAAAACGTATGAAAATTTCGTTTTTACGTCGCATTAAAGTAAATGTATACAATAGAAAAAAAAAAAAAAAAGGAAAAACGAAAAAGAAAAGAGCAAAACCGCACAAGGAATAAATCAATAAATTATAATACTTTTTCACAGTTTATCCGGGGATATATTATATTATTTCGTATTTCGTGTACAGAAGTGTAGAGCAATATCAAAATGATATGTACATCATATTATAATATTATTTACTATTCTTGTCCCGTTCTATAAAATAGTATTTTCGTTTTTAAATTTTAACAAAAAACAAAACGCAGAGGTTTGGGGACAAGGAGGACCGAGACGAGTCTACGATTCAGAATGTATTTTGGAAGGTAAGTTGGTAACAAGCCTATTGTTGTAATCGGTGATACTATTTATCTATCTATCGAATAGCATTAAATTATTGTACGGAAACGCTAAAACTAATCTCTGTGGGTCATGTATCCGCCCCCCCCCCGTCCCAATCCGCGAGTGATGGTAAGTAAGAAAAAGGGTCTTCAACGTACTTACATATGCCACGTTTCTAATCACACTATTTTTTTTTTCAGATTCGTTCTAAACTTTTTAGTAGTGTATAACAGATACCCTCTCCCCCCCAGGGTAAGCTCATTCGATATGTTTTCAATTTTTGATAATTGAAAAGATTTATCGTACCGCAATCTTATTATTTTCGTATGTTTGATAAAGATTGGTTAATTAATTGAATTTCATTTTCATTTTTGAAATTTCATTTTCAAATTTTCAAATTTCAATCTAAACTCAACATTTACTAAACACGTAAACCATAAAATTTAATATTTCAAAATCAATATTATTTAAATATCTCATAAAACTTAATTAATAAGTATTTAGAATTTAAATCAAGTCGAAATATTTAATTAATAATTAACATTGGAAATTGTTATGTGGATACTTTTTCGAATTTTGTGTTTTCTCCGAGTACCAGCGTTTTTTTTTTTTTTCTACTTGGTTCAAAAATGTTATAAATAACATGATGATTTAAGCAAAAAGTCAAACATTATCTATTTTTATTTTTTTGAAAAATTACAATATATTGACAATAACTGTTTAAATGTCCTCAACTAAACAATTATAGCCATACGGAAAAGTTTTACACATAAAAAAATAATAATAATAACAATAATAAAACAATGAAATACAATAATTAATAAAAAAATAAACATCACTTGTAAAAACACTAGTTTTTTGGTCCAATCAGAATCTTTAAAAAACACACACACACACTGCTTTATAAAATCAATTCGTTCTATTCAAAATCTAAAACGAATAATTTAAGATTACAAAATTTTATATTAATTTAATATCTAGCAATATACAAGATTACAAGTCAATGTAATTAGGTAAGTACCTAAAATAATAATGCATTTTATTTTTATATATTTTTTTTTTCCATATCCACACCGTAGTAAAAACACGTCACTGTCGACACGATGTTACCTCAGTCCGTGACACATACCCCAAACTTTATGAAATGATAATAATAATGTATTTATTACGCCCGTTGTTCCGGCGACGCGTGTTTACCCCGTTTTATGTAAATTAAATTAAACTAATATTCGGACTCGAAGTCCGAACACGTCGGATTCGATTACCATAAATTATTATCGATTAATAATAATAATATGTTTTATTCCAGTGAGTGATAAGTTTATGTTCGCGCGCGTATAAATCAGGGACTTGGTTGTCATCACGTGTTCGCGGTGTGGTCAGGTGTAGTGTAACCTCTAACCTGATGTGCGGTATACTAGAGGTTACCGTAGTTACCTTTTCCCATTCAATTGCTTACTCCTTATATTGTTTGTTCACACTACTGTGTAGATCAGTGGTTCTCAACCGGTGTGACAACAAAAAAAAAAAAAAAAAAATTGTTAATTTATAATTTAGAGTTTAAACCCTATTATACTGTAACGAGTGTAACGAAACGTTCACATTACACCACATCACAATTATTATTAATATCTTCTTACTGAATTCTTTTATGAAAATATAAAATTTTTACCTATGTAAATTTTATTTATAATTTCAAATTCTGGACAGAGGAGCGAAGAAGCTAGTGTTTTTATAATGATATGTTTATTTTTATTTCTGTAAACACATTTCGTATAGAAATACCTGTCCAAAAATTATGACCAGAACCTTTTAAAATCACAATTTACCTCTAGATGGTACTTTTGAATTATGAATTTTTCGAAATTCTCAATATTTTTCCGAAATACGGGGAAAACTATATAAAATTTAATAAAAATCTTTTTTTTTTTTTTTATCCAAATGTTATGAAAATTTTAAGATACATACCAGATAGACAATAATATGAGTAATACCAATTTTTTGATTTTCTCAGTTGAATAATAAAACTGGATAAATAAAAAATAAATAATTTTCATTGAAATAATAAACTTTTAAGTAAAATTGTCTCTCGAATTACACAGAATCGTTTTATTGAAAAAATAATTTATCGTTTCTTTAAATTTCAATACACCCACCAATCCTTATCCATCTAACCCATCCAATTCAAGGATCGAAGAATACTCATGGTGTTAAGTATGTCCGGATTTTTTTTTTTATAAAAAGTTAACACGTATAGGTGTAACAATTTACATAGATAATAAATGTTATTTTTTTCGAAAATACATTAATTGAATAAGTACGTCACCATTTTTATAGATCTAAATTAGGTTGTCGCCGTGTACACAAAGTTGAGAACTACTGAAGTAGATAATTATTTTTCAAATCGTTGTTGATTTTCTATAATGTAAAGATGCAATATTCTATACCTAAATCACAATGCTCATATTTTATTTTATAACACAATATCAAAAAAAAAAAAAAAACAAAGAAAAACAGAGATTGGTTTTCTCGAGCATAATATTTATTAGTGTACATGACATAACCCTAAAGCATATAAATATGTGTAATTAATTAAAACATTCATTTAAACTTATTTGGAAAAAAAAAATAACACTTATTAATTTGTATTAAAACAACAATTTCCTTGATTTTCTCATCGTAAATCATAATATTAAGATAACCATAAACAATGGCGTATTTCGAATGTTTTATTAGATTCTGAGCAAAGCGAATAGAAGCTAGTCTTCTGATAATGATGTTTATTTTCTTCTTCTTTTTTTTTTCTGTCAATACTTTTTCGTATGGAATTACTTTTCTGACAACTTTTTAAGAGCAAAATAACTTTAATGAAGAAATGTAACCATCGTTACTCTGAAACTCAATAACATACCCGCCAAGAGTATGCCACTCGATGAGCAAAAAATACTCGTGGTGCAAAGCACGCCTGTTTTTTTATTGATAATTTATTTTGCAATATTTTAGAGGTGATTTTAATTGTTTTTATTCTATCATAAATTCATTTTCATACAGTATTCAGCTGCATAAAATGTATCTACTACACCACGTGATACGGTGCTAAAAGATTATTATTTTTTTATTGAAATTATCCCTTCTAATTATAATACTAAATGTCGACTTAATAATAATTTCATAATAGGTAATTAATATATATATTAATAATTATTGCCTGAAATGAGAGGTCATCGATTTGACCCTTTACAAGTTAAAAATAGTCGATTAATTATTATTTTATATTATATTAGAATTTCATCTCATTGTTTTTGGATTGACGCTTGGTAAAAATGAAATTAACACTCCAAGAGCAATTAATATTTTTAACTGTGAATCACTCGATGAAAGTTTCTAGGACGCTAGTCGAGGATAATAAAGCTTTTTGCTTCAGTGATACGTCTCTCTCTCTCTCTCTCTCTCTCTCTCGACTTAGGTACAGTAGTTCAGTAGTGACGATTGCAAGTATATACCAGTGAAAAAGTTATTTAATTATTTCATTTATCTCTTTCACTCTGTCAATCTTGTCATAATTTTTCTCTCTCTCTTTTCTAATTACGTACTACATTTTACTTATTGTTCTCCATAAGTAACAATGGCTGTGAAAATAAGAATTACGAGAGAAGAAAAAATCATTTCACCGCACAATTTTGCATATTTAATCGAATACAGGTGATTTAATTAATATTTTTTAAGAGATTTTTTTTTTATTATTATTTATTACGCCTAAATTAATTATTATTAATGTTGAATAATTTAAATTTTCATCAATCTAATCAATCAAGTTTGTTCAACGAATATTAATTTAAATAACATTATTGCCGATAAATATTACATAGAATATATTATGTATTATTATGGTGACTTCTTTTTGTTATATAATAGTTACCCTTAATAATATACTTAAATTTTTAGATTCTGAACGAAGTAAAGAAGCTAGTGTTTTTACAATGATGTTTATTTTTTTTCTTCTATCTACTACTTTTTGTATGGAAATACTTGTCCAAAATTTTCGATCAGCAACTTTTTGAAACCAAATTTGTCTCTAGATTGTACTTTAAAGAGGTCATTTTTTGAATTTCTCAATTCTTCATTTTTCATTTTTTTTTTTTTTTTTTTTTTGAAAAAACTGCCTAAAATTTGACAAAAACTACACTCGGAAACCATCATTTAAACATAGATAGAAAATCATAAGAGAAAGATTTTGGCGCAAGAAAATTTTGAAAATGTGTAAAAAAAAATTTTGGACATTTTTCTAACATTTTTTTTTCTCATTTATTTCATATATTATTAACTTCTCTCGTTCGGAATCGTTTTATTTAAGAAATGATTTATCGTTTCTTTAAAATTCAATACACCCGTCAAGAGAATCCCACCCGACGTGCGAAGTATGTCCGGCTTTTTTCACCTGCACAGATGACCATAAAACCATACACGTGACGCCCATCACATAGTTCTGTTTTTTCCCATAACCAAAGGAAATTCGTAAAAGTTTTTTTTTAAATCAATTAATCAAAAATATTTTTTGTACGTATCGTAAACACTGCATCGGGGAAAAAAAACGATTCTCGGGCTAGGGGGGGGGCAATCATACACATATTATAATAATTAATTGGAACGGCACGTTTTGAGTAAAACTTTGGTCCGATAAACGGACTGGTCCAACTTTGTAGTAGATTTTGATCGACCGTTACCCAAGGGGAGAAAAAGATATCACAAACTTTATTGTGATGAGCACTTAAAATTTGAAAAAAATACAAATGTAAACCCTCTTGTAATATTTAATATGTTTTTTTTTTTTTTTTTTTGAGTACGTTGATTAATCGCGACTTTCGAATTTTTTCAAAATTGTAAAACAACACACACTACTGTGGGACAAACGCGAATTTAGTGAGATTTGTCTGATTTTTTAAATGTTAAACAAAGCTATAATGATTTTAGCGTTTAAAATATAATACGTTTATTTCAGAACGCAATTTGTTCATACTGTTGAGTTTGTTTCGAAAATTTGGGTACAAAAATCGTTATTCCAGTGATTAATTCAAAGTACCTATATGTTATTAAAAACTGGTGGAACGAAAAAAAAAAAAAAAATCAATTTCCGGTAAAAGTCAATTTCGTATAACGTCCGGGGGATCAAGTAGATCCTTGTTAATTTATTATAATAAATCAATTTTGAATTAATAAAATTATATCTTAAGCATCGTGTACCTTCTGATTAGATTCTGAGTTGAGTGAATAATTACCTGATGTCTTTACAATGATTTTTATTTTATTTTGTTTTGTTTAGATTCTGAACGGAGCGATGGAGCTCATGATTTTACAGTCATGTTTATTTATTATTAATTTTTTTTTTTATTTTTAATTGTCTTTCTATGAACACTGTATTTCGTATAGAAATGTTTTTCTGAAACTTCTACCTGTATATCTGTTATAGATCCCACAAAACACCCAGTTGGTACTTTTTAGAAAGGTCATTTTTCAAATTTTTTTTCTGTACTTTTCTCAAAAACGAGAAAAATTGACAAATAAAAGATAAATTTTCATAAAATTGAAATTTGTTTTTAAACATATCTTGAAAATTAATGTTATTAGAAAATTTAAACTTTCGCTAACTACTAAAAGTGGTTACGAAAATACTTCATAAAAAATTTAAAAAATATTTGAAAAATCTTAAGTTATGTATAGCATTTTGAAATTATTAGAAATTTCTCGTTTTTTTTTTTGTGTTTCAAAAAGATGTTTAACTCGTGATAAAATAAAACTTGAAAACATGGTGTGATATCACTAGCATATAATATTATGTTTAATTTATCCAAAAAAATGTCTCTAAAATTGTAAGTCAACTATTTTCTTTATATCCGCTGGAAGTTAGAGCATTCTATAGGAATTCGTAAGTTTTACCTAAAATTACATACTTGAACGTCGTAAAAAAAAACTGGTTTAATTAACCGATCTTTGTGGAAACTCAATAACTAAGTGGATAATTTCATTGCGAATATTTTGAAAAATATTTATTTTTTATGTGCACACGTTTCCGCATAAAAACACTTATCTAATAGTTATGACTAATAATTTTTTAAATCAAAATTTTTCTCTTGATGGAACTACGAGAAGGGAATTTTTCAAAGTTCTCTTTATTTTTTCCAAAATTTTGGGAAAATTACCAAATATATAACAAAAAACTTAAATTTATAATATAAAAACTTTATGAATATTTAAATAATACAGATAGATAATAATATAGAAAATATTTTGGTGAATGAGAATATTTTTAATATGTGAATTAATTTTTTTCACTGTTCAGTTAATAGTTTGATGTAAATTTGGCTGGGTAAAAATGATTTTCTTTAATTATAGTAAATTTTTAAATAAAATTGTCTCATATAAACTCATAAGCTCCACTCAAAATCGTTATGTTTAAGAAACGATTTATCGTTTTTTTTTTTAAATTTAACACACACCCATGAGCAACCCCAGCCGAGGAGCAAAAACTACCCTTTGTGCATTACCCCTTTTAAACACAAATTTAGAACGTTTGGTTTCCAAAATATGTCTTCAATCGGTTAGTTTATAATACATACATAATTAACAGTTAAAATTTTTATAATTAATAGTTATAAAGTGCCTTTAGATTTTTAGAAAATACCTAACAGTGCAGCGAGATAAAAAAAAAAAATAAAAAATTTTAGAACTTCTGTCTCGAACACTCGTGCATTCTCTACTACGTATAATTAACGTCTCTAACGGAATATTTAATTATATTGAATTGGGGATGTCGTGGACATTAACGAAAAAAAATGTCTGAACGAAATTTCAAACCTGCTGTCATGCTCACCAAGATATTATTTGAGTTGTAATTTACTCGGAGAACATAAAAATAATTTTAACCGCCGCCTCCACATCAGCACAACAACCTCTCTCTCTCTCTCTCTCTCTCTCTCAGACAGTACTCCAAACACAACCGTGAAAAGTGAAGCCATCAAGTGGATGGAAAATTTAGATGTGCGCCTGTGACACAGTTCAAGCCAAATCGGAAATAGGAAAGAGTCATACGTTACCAATAATCTGTTACCAAAAATTTATTTCGCTATTCTGTTATAATCTTTCATTTTTACTTTATTTTAATCCTTTATTAGTTATTCATTTGTTTATTTATTTATGATAACCTCAGCTTAAGTTCACTAGTTGTATTTGCCCTTATTACCTATTACCTATTGTTAAATGATGTCTTTACTGTTTATGCTAATGATAATAACCGTGAAATCTTCACCGACCGAATCGCTTAACACTTCGCAATATGTCTTCTCGTTATATTATTAAGGTCGTGCACTATATTTTCTGTTTAGAAAATTCATCCCTTACTAATAAATTCGCTGTACACATATTATATAGATTATCGATTATTGTCACTCACAAAGTACAAACCGGAAACAACGCTTCGTTGAATTTTATGAATTTTATATTGAAGTTCTATCGTTTCACACCTATATAAAATATAAAATAAGGCCTTTCATTTTATTATATAATATATATATATATATATATATATATTGTGTTTTTTACAACAATATAACACTTGACTCTTAAGTGTAAGGTTCATAGGAGTGGCTGGAGGCATATATTACGAGTACCTTGTTTTCTAGGACAGTATATTTTTTATCCATTTGGGGAGGAGGGAGTTTAAATATATATGTTTGATTCACCTATAGTTGCCCACATTTTTTTTTTTTTTTTTTTTAATTTAATTTATAATCAAGCCTTAAGATACACATAAATTGTACATAATATTATATTATCTTTCGTTTTCATTTCATAACATTTTCAATTTATTTTTTAGAGGTTAAACATTTCATACAAGTTTATACTCGTATATTATATAGGTAATTTATATTCAAGTTCTATAAATTTTTATCAATAAGACTTTTACATTTTAAAATATAGCTAAAAGCATCATTTTTTTACGAATAATTAAATCACTATGGACTATTTCTGTGATGAAAGCGTTAAGTTAAACATAATATTCAATATGTATATTCCTGTAAATTACACTAATGAGCTGTTTAGAATTTCTGTCGATGAAATTATTTATTCTTTCTTCGACACATCCACCACATGTATCCTATCCAAGGTGCGAAGAATAGTAGCAACGAATGCACAAAATTTTCCTTTTCGAAAACACGATATTAGTCAAAAAGGATTTCGTCCGTCGATAACTCAAATTCGATCGTTTCACGACCGGTAATAAAAAATAATTAATTATATAAATGTTTTTTTTTACAAAAATTGTCAGATCGGATACAGTAATGATAGTGCTGTATTATAGTATTTGAGTGGAGTTCGTATTAACAGCGCAAGATTTATCGCACACTTTTATGGCTATTATAAATTTTTTTGTAATAATTAATGAAACAAAATGAAATGTTAAAAGGTTAATACTTTTATTTTATTATTATTATTATTATTTTTTTTTTTTTATGTTATTACACTTTCCTCTTTGTCTCCGTCGACGTCATTGTTCGAATACAAATAATAATATTATTACGTAATAAAACTTTTTTTATTACTTAAAATCATAATTACGTATTTCATTGGTAATAAAAAAAAAAAAAAAGGAATTTAATCAGTCAATAATGTTTTTCTCCTGCCGCGAGATCTTTAAAAATAATATTATTTAGTCTCTACGTGTCTAATAAACGAAATGCGTTTCACAGACATTTAACTACAATATTACTTTTTCAAAATAGAACGGAGTCTATAAATAACATTTTTTGTGACCAATATAACCAAGAGATATCAAAACGAGACGTTCGACTTTAGTTTTTTCAAAGAAACGGTGTGAAATGTGCCGAGTGAACCGTACGAAGACACTCCAAACGTACAACCATTCAATCACTCTGCTCGTAAAGTGTTTACAATCCAAATGGCCAGTGACCGCGTCACTCGATGAAAAAAATATAGCTTTTATTGTTCCTGTTTTTTTTCTTTTTTTTTTTTTTGCTTTTAATTTTGGAAACCGAGGAGGAACTCGTGAACCGTGGACATCAACCCAATGGGTCTAGCAGACCCGGCTCGAGGGGTAAGTGACATTGAGGTGGAATTTCATATTTTTAATAGGATTTAATAAATGTTATGTAGTGATGTAAGGGGAAATTTCAATTTAGAAATTTCCATTTTATAAATTTCTCAGTAAAACCATTTGAATAATTGTCTTTGTTTACATAAATGTTGTTTTAATGAGACATATTATGAGAATAAGAGTAAATAAGTATATAATTATTTTGTATAAATATAATATGTAAATTGTAAAGTAACCTAACCTAGCCTAAGCTTTTTTATTAATCGTATGATTTGTTAAAAAAAAAAAAATATATAAATAATATTTATACGAATAACTATGTTATATTGAGTATTATTTTATACATATTTCAGAAATTTCATGAAATTTAACATCTCTAATCTTATGTGATTGTAGGGCCAGTAACTATTTGTCAACGTATACATTAAACCTAACCTAACTATACCACATTTTTACATTTATCACAAAACAACTAACCCACATAAGTCTTAAAAATATAATGGTGAGTATTAATATTTGTATCAGGATTTTATTGGTAAGTCATTTAAATATACGTATATCCGTTAATAACATAATATATTAGTTTTAAGTCTCATATGAGGTGTAAATAAAAGTTAAAAAAAAAAAAAAAAATTTTCCAAAACTTGAATTATCTCCAAATAGAACATTTGTGGGGGATAGTTGTGGTTTTTGTATAACACCGTTCAATTATGATTAACTACATTACGTTTTTTCGGAAGGGGGAGGGAGAGCCGATAGCTCCCGTCGACCTCCCCTTAATTACGCGCCTAAACATTTTTCATAAAATTTTTTATTTAATAATTTTTAATATAACTAGGGCTGTGATTTCGATGCACTTTGCATTGTATTCCGAAGGTTTCTGTGCGATGCTCGTTTCGTTGTAAATACGTTTTAGGTGTTTTTATTTTGCATTTTTCGACAATATTTGATTTTAAGGTCATTTTTCTCATTTTTTAGGACATTTTATAGGTTTTTAGGTCATTTTTGGCGTAAAATTCAAATTCAAAATTTTTCCACAATAATTCTTGTGAATTATATTTATAAAAACTATTCTTATATTCTTGCCTCTTCCAGCATAGCAGCGATATGCCAGGAGCCCAAAACATTAAAACCGACAGGTATTATTACCTCACATCGGTCATATAATTTTTAAATTTTAAGCTATCAAAAAATAAATTTTAAAGACATTTTTTTTCAACGCATTTCCGAAGTTTTTTAAGTCATTTTTTAGGCATTCTATTTTTTTTTTCCCCGGATAATTTTTATCGACGATTCGCGAGGGCGCATCGAAATCCCAGCCCTAATCGTTTTAACATTAACAATATCGTCATCGTCGTCGTCGCTCACCGTAAAATCCCGGTATCGCTCCCAGGGGCATGACGAACAGGCACACCAACAGGTCGGCAATGGCCAACGACAGCAGGAAATAATTGGTGACGTTTTGCAGCTGTCTGTCCAGGCATATGGCCAAGCACACCAATATGTTGCCCACCCCTCCGGACGCGATGAACACGAACACGAACAGATATTTCCAGTTGTAACCGCGGTTACGGTCGTGGTTGACGTCCGCGTTGCCGGCGGCGTCCGTCTGCCGTTTGTCCACCAGCAACCGACACGTCGCGTGATTACCGTTATCGTCGTCGCCGCCGCCATCGCACTGTACGTCGACGGCGGCGCTTCCGCGGGCCGTCTCGGGCAGCCGCAGGGACACGGTCCGCCGGCGGCCGAAGTGGGCGGACAGCTTGTGCGGCAGGTACAGCCGGACGGTGACGGCGGACAGCGCGTCGGCACACGCGAGCGCGCCGCCGGACGACGACGTCCACCGGCAGTCCAGCGTCCACGTGCCGTTGCAGTTCAGCTGGTCCGTCGGCGCTTCGGTGACCAGCAACCGGTTCGCCGCGGTCGTGGCCGTCATCAGCGTCTCGACGGAGGCGGTCACCGCGGCCGCGGCGGCGGCGGTGGCCGATCCGTTGTTGTAGTAGCCGCCGCCGCCACCTTGATCCTGGTACACGGAGTACACTAGGCGGCAAATGACCTGCGCCAAAAACATCTTGCGAGTTCCGTCATCGTGACCGCTGCCCATTACATGTTTTTCGGTTCAACACGCGCGACTAGAGCTGCAAAAAAAAAAAAAAAAAAAATGAAAAAAAAATAAGTACTTCGCTCGTCCAGTGGGGGATTATTACACTGTTGACGGGGTGTATTCGGTTTTAATGAAACGACAAATCGTTTCTTCAATAAAACGATTCCCCGAACAAAGGAAATTAAGAAAATATAAAAAAAAAAAAAATTGCGAAAAATTCGGAGTGCTCGCTCTGGCTGGAATCGAACTGATTCCCGTGATAGGCCGATCGCGTTACGACGATTGCGCCACAAAACATAACTTGACCATGATTGGGCGAAATGGTAGGTGTTTAGTATGATAACCGAAAATATTGAACTATCAAAACAGAACAAAATAGTTACAAACCCTTGTTTAAAATGTTTAATTATTCGTCTGTGAGAAATTTTGTTGCACCAAAATGCAATGAAATTCTCTATCTAGGCATCAAATTTCAAAACAATCGATTCGGTCAATTTTCTCGGGGTTCGGCAAAAAAATCAAGTATAAAAAAAAAGCAAGACATTTTACTGTCCATCACTCCGTATATAATACCATTAGTTATATTATATAGGCACCCCAAAAAATAGCTATAATCATCCCTCTATTTGGACACTAATTTAAAAAATGACATTAGAAATAGATTCTGATAGAACAAAAATAGCTCGATTTGATATGGGTAATTTTAACCAAAAAAAAAATTTATATATTATATGAAAATATACAAGAAAAATTATTTTTACTATATAGAAGATACGAAAATAACGATATCGAAAATTTCCTAAACGCTGTTGCTTATCATATACGTTTTAAATAAATCAATTTGTATATTAAAATTTAATACAAGGTACATACTTTTTTACATTTCACTGTATATAATTTTAATAATCCTTTTATCTTTAATTTTTAAACTATTTGTAATAAATTATAAACTTGCAGTATATTTATTTTTTATTTTATGTCCATTGTTAATTTCAATATTAGAATGTAATACAAATATTTTGATATTGTACATATGCATGATGTAATGTATTATTATTTCATATGGCTTATTTTATATACCTATAACTTATAATTTTTTATAAATCAATAATTATAAATTATAAATCATATTCATATGATTTCATACTCGTATAATTCAAATTTTATTTTGCCAACTGCTCCTATTTTGAGTCGAAAATATACGTATGAATTTTAATATGCAAATAGTTTACTTGGTTTTTTTAATTACTTTTTCTACTTGCTTTTTTTCCTTATGCTTTTTTTTCACAATTTTCTTATATGTACGTTAAAGTGTGAAATTTTAGGTAAAACTAACGAATTTTGTCGAAATTCTGACTTCAAACGGGTATAAAAAAAAAGTTGACAAACGAGAATTTTTCGGGTCGATTAGACATATATTATGTCAGTGAGATCATGTTTAATTTTCAAGTCTTAATACCAAAAATCAAAAAATTTATTACATAAAAACTAACAAAAAATGAGAAATTTTCAAAATACTGTACTCAACTCAAAATTTTTTGAAAATCTTTTTGAAATTTTTACCAAATGTTCTCGTAACTATATTTAGTAATTGGTAAAAATTTCAAGTCCCTAGCTGCGTTATTTTAGAAGTTATGTCAAAAAGTAATTTTAAATTTTACGGAAATTTCGAATTTTGCCGTCTTTGTCAATTCTCGACAGTTTTTCCCCGTTTTTGGAAAAAATATTGAGGAATTTGAAAAATTACCTCTCTAAAGTACCATTTGGGTTCGATTTCGGATCTATAAAGTTACAGATCGAAACTTTTAGACAATTATTTATATACGAAAAAGTGTTCTCAGAGGAAGAAAAATAAACATCATTGTAAGACATAAGTTATTTTCACTTCGTTCAGAATCTAAAAAGCGTCGAGCAAACGATCCAACTATAACGTTACACGAGCAGCGTAACGGGAACCGAATTTTGTCATTAACGAATAAATTAATTGATACAGACTTAATATAAATCGCATAATATGTATTACAAAATACATAGTGTTTCGTTGAGCACGTTCACTCCCTTTTTTTGGCCGTAATAATGCAAAAATTTGATTCTGTTTACAATTAAAACTATAAATTTTAATGACTTATTGTTTTTCACGTCATCTTCATGGTGTCCTATGACGATAAAACTTTTTTTTTTTTTCAAATAGCCAACGCCCAATTATAAATGCGAAATTTTAATCCATTAATATTTTACTATGAATTTCGATCGATAAATTTTTACTAATCAAATCAAATTCAAACGAATGGTTTTTAATTATTAAAATGTATGTATTAAGGTTTAAAAGATTATTGAACAAAATATATTTAGTTACTTACGTAGTTATGTAATATTGTGAATTCACACATTTTATCTTTAATCAGAAATATTAAGTTAAAATTTAGATTCATGATAATTACTGTTACAATAATGTTTTTGCGTCAAAAGTGCGAAAGAAAAAGCGCGAATGCAAAAATAGAACGAACTGCAATATGTGCAAAATTAAAATGAGCGAAAAACAATATTACAACGAATAAAAATTCAAGTTAATCTTGTTGCATGACCGTACACCAAATAAATGATAATATAAGGAATTTATTTTTGTCTCTGTACGTTTAGCTCTGTTTTTTAGAACTACCGATAATGTATTACCGATAACGCTGTATATTAATAAACTTTGAAAAACAGTTGTAGAAAATATACAACTGAACAAAATCATCTTCTTGATCGGCGGGTTTCATTTTTCAATGAGAGTATAATTTTTCTTATGTTTATTGATTTAAATTCATATACAATATGTTCGTTCATAATGTCAATTTTAATTTTTTAAGTTAAAAGAAAAAAAAAAACGATTTTATTTTCAATTTTGTTTTACCACTTGTAATATTAATTTTATATTCTAATATAATTTTAATTAATTTTAGCATAATTTTTGCATTCACATATAGGTAATATATTGCGTATCTATGATTGCACTTGAGATCCTTAATACTTAAAAATTTAATAATTTAAAAACCACTCGAATACATTTTGATTTAAAATATATCGAAATTCATTAGACATATGACACGAATGAAATTTCTCAATATTAAGAGTTTACCATTTCGAAAAAAAAAAACCTAACCCAACCAAATGACATCCCTTAAGGTGACATAAAAAAAAAAAATAAAAAAATTATAAAAAACATTGATTTTGTAATGTAAATTGAATATTCCAAAATGTAAATTTTATGCATTCTTACTACCAAAAAAAAGGTGATGAATGTACTTAATTAATCTTCTTGTATTTTTATTATTTATTATGCCAATTAATATAGCAACTGTAAAACACGATTATAAATATATGTAAGTGAATAAAAAAAATATAGTGTATTCGATTTGATAAATTAAGCCGGGGATTTCACAATGTACGTGAACCAAATGTAATAAGCAATAAACCCAGCTACTACTAATGCATTGTCTACATCAGTCAGGTCCTAAAATATAAAAATAATTGAAAACAATCCTTTTCGGAGGATTGCGGTAGGTATGGTCCTGGATCTAATCGTTGTTGAAGTGGAAAAAGAAACACTAATATTGCATCACGTCTTGAACGGATACACCTTTATAAGCAACGTTTTCGAAGCAAAGATTTTAAGGAGAAGAATATTCGAAGCCTCCCAAGAGCTTTTTATACATTCAAAATACGAAGTACCTTATTGGTATGTAATCTCTTGTTATTATTAATTTTTGATAAAAAAAAAAAAAAAAAAAATGTAAATCTATGAGTTATGAAAATTATTTATAGAGAAATCTTTCAAAAAATTGTGAAATATACCGTAAACTAGGTTTTCATGAAATTGGTTTTTTGTAATTCATTCGTAACTCCAAAAATAACTGTAGTGTAAACTTACATACTGTAAATACCTACTGTAAAATAAATTTGGAAAAAATGAGTTTACTTTAAGATAAATATATATTTTTTGGGAATATTTCAAATAAATCTTGTGTGTGTGTTTTTTTTTAATAAAATGTTAAGTTATCTGGTAGAATTATTTTACCAATATTCAATTTATTTATTTATTTATTTTTTTTTTTAGTGGTGTCAGTTTCATCAGTTCATCTATGGGTCTTCTTAAATTAATATTTTTGTTAAAATAACTTGAGTTTACTTTCAGTTATTAGACCTTTAACCTTTAAAACAATGGCAAAATCAATCGTTTTAATCATAATTAAACCAAATTTTTCTGTTAATAAATTGTTAAACATAAAACTGACAATAGGCACCTGGCATGAAATTGTTATATAAGTTTCAAAGACGCATAATAGTATATACAAAATCATGTGATTGAATTTTTTTCAAAAAAGTGTACTATTAATTAATTATACCATTTAAATAAAAAAAAAAAAAAAAAAATGAAATCGAATCGATTGTGAAAAACAAATATTGGATATTTTCAATCGTAATAACACAGAGACCATATTTTGGTATAAACAATATTATCACTTATCATACTATAGATATATTACTCAATGAATCATATAAAAACAATTATCTATAAAAATATAATTTTCAAAATTAAAAACTTTGTAACATTTTTAACTTATTGTTATAACACAGTTTTCGACATTAAATTTGTACACAATGTCTAATTATGGTATGGTAGTGATAACTGATAACATTGTTTATGACAAAACTACTATCACTGTTATCATAGTCAAAACAATCGACTCGATAGTTTAACAAAAAAAGTACAATAATTTAATAACCAAAAATATAAAAGTCGAAAAATTGAATACCTTTACTACTTAGTAGAAGCTTAGTCAGTTTCAATAAGTTTTAGCTCAAAAGAATATTCATGAAACGTCCCTATTATATATATATATATATATATTAAATATTAATATTACTTATTTTATGATTAAAATAAATGCTACAATAATTAATATAATATTTTAAAATAGCTTCTGTTTTAATAGTTTGAACATTGAGCAATTTAATAATTACCAACTATAATCGAAATTATTTCCTGAAATTTTACTAAGGGATGCCAGTTGCCCAAATTACAAACCACTACTATTTATGCCGTTGTTAAGTACGTCCCAGTGAAATCCCAGCGTTTCAAATGTCTCTCACTATACTCCCAATATCACCAAACCTCGAACATCGAACAACAGTTCGTCTTAATTTCGATTACGTCCATCAACAGGTGTCGTATTTTTAGACCGATATTATTCAGATTGTCCACAAACAACAAAAATCGTATAATTTTCCCCCGTATGGCGCCTTCATTAATTTAAACAATAGCGTTTGGATATAATATAAACGTATTATTATTATTATTATTATTGTAATTAACTAGTGAAAATTGGATAATGTCACAGCAATTAGTCGCGGGATACGCTTTGGTCCGATAAAAACATAAAAATTACATCGTCGTTTATGGCAACAGTTGTGGTGGTGGGAGGGGCAACATGTATATCAGTGATATTTATAGGGGTAGTTTTCTATCCCGCCGTAAAATCTCCCCATTCGTCGGCCCCGCAATAACGGCTGTTCGCGACGCACTTTTTATCACGTTATAATAATAATAATAATAATAATAATTAGTTAGTCTCGTCTCTTCGGTCTCGTAAACGAGAAAACGATTACTGCACACAGAGACCCGTGTTCAAGCGTGTAGAACGGGCCGAAAGTGCGTGCGTTACAACACACGTTTCCGGTCTACTCTCTCAATCAAATGATTTTAAACGATTTATACGTGTCTGTCCGTCGTTAGTTGGTGAAAATCAGTGTTCGCTTCAAAACGATCGCGCTTGCATTTCAACGCGGCTGGTGCACGTGGTAAAATATCGTCAAGAAATATTATTGTCGCGCTCGTCTCGTGTGAGTGGGAGATTGTAAACTCCCCTGAATGAAACGTTGTAAATTCCCCTGATTTACAAACTCCCCTAAAAATTATTTTGCTACTGCTGTATTGCTTTGATGTAAACTCCCCTAAAATTATTTTTTTGCTTCTGTGGTGTTCATAATATTATGTAAACTCCCCTAAAAAAGAGGTTATTCGATTAATTGTCAATTGCAAAGTAACTAGCGTTTGGCTTGTTGACAAGTGATTAACATAATGATCGATTTTTCTTGTGCAATTAAAATCTAATTTCGATATTGATCGTTAAAATAATTAAAATAGATGTTCAATGTCTGATATCAATGCTTATATGATATGATATTATTATATAAATATTAACATGGGATTAAATTACGTTAAATATCTATATCTAATTGTAATACAATTGGTTGGTTGTTAGATTTGATAATAAGCAATTATGGATTTTAAACTCTCATTGGGTCTGATATAATAAAACTTATTGGTTACTATAATATAAAATAATAATTGCTATAATTTCTGATTATAATCGAATACATTTTTAGTGGAATCTACTTAGAAGTAATACAGTAGAAAAATCATTTTAGGGTAGTTTACTATTTGATAAGAAAAAAAAAGATAAGAATTTTTATTTTTAGGGTAGTTTACCTAAATTTAGTTTGTGAGTATACTATATAGTGTCACTGTCACGGTGGTTGCACGTCCGGCGAGTTGTGCTAAAAACGAAAACGGCGATGAAAATTCTAATTTCCTAAAGAAACTAATTTAATAACGCAATATACTATGAATAATTAATTAAACTATATATATTTTTACGTTTAACTTTTAAAATTACAGAGCTATAAACAAGTTTACAATGTAATTACGTTTCCAGGTAGTGCGTATGCACGTTTGTCGGATGAACTTGAATTTAAAGGCTCGTTTTTTCGACACCAACATTTGTTTTTTTGTTAGTTTTGTTTTGAGTATTACACCCTTTTGTTCAGAAGACAGTCAGTGGTCTATTCGATAATACCATTTAGCTCTGTGAAAGTCGGTGAAAAATGTTTTTTGTGGGTTTGAAAAAGCGTATGGATTCATCTCAGTATTATTTATATATACATTTCAAGACGTATTACTACGAACGCAGTCTAAAAATTCGGTTACTATTTTTATTTTATATATATTTATGTAATATGTATCGACCGATAAACAATTCGATTGGCCTTTATTCTGGTTAGACAATTAGATTGTAATAATATAATGACCGAGAACAAAAATCGCAGTATTCGTTAAAATAATACGTTTTATCTGGGTACTCAAATGTTTTTTTTTATTTTTCCATAGAAACAAAATTTGAATTTCTGGAATTAAAAAAAAATATATATATGATACGTTTGGCTATCTTTTTTCATTTTTAGACCGCTGTGCAGCAATCACATAATAAAAGATTATTAATACATATTACAATATTTAAATTATAAAGTAGAATAGAATGTTTAATCATATTTTTTGCAATCAAAATTTTACACTTTATACCACTATACTTCTCCTTTCCCTGTACTTTCCTTTCTGAAAAAAAAAAAAAAAAAAAAAACAGAAACTACCGTTTTTCCGTGTCCCCCAAACCTTTCTCCCACTATAAAAAATGACAAGGTATTTTTTTATAACCTCGGTGTAATCCTTATCCGCGTGCATATTTGTACGACACCATAACCACAAACTGTACTTCCAATGGAAATAATTATAGAAAACACCGTTTTCTGGGCCATGCGTGTGTGATATTAAATCATAAGTGCGTTTGTCGAAGACATCGGCTAAGATCGTATTACAATATTTAACGCAGCCCTGAACCTTATCGATTTTATCACAATGTGTGTAATATATATATATATATATAAATATAATAGGTATTTTTATTTTTATATCCGTTTTTATTGACCATTTGGTCGAAAAGGTTCATTTCGTCGCTGTGTACAATGTACTTTTATATGCCACGTCGAAGTAAGGCCAAGTAAGTACATTTATCGTTGATCATATGCGAGAACGTACCACGGTTGAATATTTTTCCACGAGGCCAGAGAGGGGAGGAAAACGTCTGCGCGCGTAATTCGTCACTGCAGCGATACACATAGTCACACTGTGCCAGCAGGGATCTCCAGATTTTTGTTTGTAAAAAAAATTTAAGGGACATTTTAAAATATTGTTGTCTTGTTTCTAATTTACACAGAGATTGGGGGAGAGGAGCGAGGGCTCAGACCTTCAAAACCTTCGAAATTTGTCTGAAAATTTGAAAGTAATTTGAAATTTTTGATCACATTTTAGGTTTTATGAAACTACATTGCAAACATTTTGGTGTTATAATATGTTTGTTTTTTTTTTTTTTTTTTTGAGAATGAAAAATAAAATAATTTGCAAGTTTTTGATTTCGAAAATTGAAAAAACGTACGGGAAAATATTATTATATGAAATAAATTTTAGTTATTTGTTCATAACTCAAAAAGGCTATTATGGGTACATACAAAAATTTAACCGACTAAGCATACTTCATAAAAATTTCGAAATTTATTCATCCCGTTTTGATCAAAGTACAGAATTTTGAAAATGTTGGAAATCACTCGGTTTCTATTTTATAAAATTGTTATGTCTTGATATTAAGACCTAAAAACGTTTTGCTAGTATTGTAATAGTACTGAAAAAATATCGAAAATATAAAATTAACTTAATTTTTTATACCTATTTAAAGTTTAAATTTGTATAAATCTGGTCATTATAATATAATATATGTTTGTTTTTCAATTTAAGCTACAAAAAGAATTTAATTTTTAATCTGGTTGAAAATTTCTTTTACGAGAATTGACTAATCTAACTCAACTAATAAATGTTTACAAGTGGCTCAAAATCGATTTATTGTAGAAACGATTGATCATTTTTTTTTTTTTTTGCAATACACACACTCACCAAGAGTATTCTACATGGCGATAAAAAAAGAATATCCATGGTGTGAAGAATGTCGTATTTTTTTTTTTTTTTTTATAAGTATTGAATACGAAATTATTATCATCATTATATCAAATTTTGAACAAAAATTTGAAAAAATCATCAAACATTTTAATTGAATGCAATGGGTTTACTTTAAACTATTAGTTAGAGATTTAGTAGTTGAAAAAGAAAACGTCTGAGCCTAGTGGCGTTACCATTTCAATTCATATATATGAATTAATTTAAAATCAAAGAAGAAATAATTGCTTGTGTTTATTCATATATGTCAATTTCGTAGTGATAACAGGATAGAGTAAATTTTCGAATCCACAAGAGCGCATAATTAATTCCATAATCGAACATATTTTTATTTTGTTAACAATGTTTTACTGAAACCAATTAAATTATATTTTAAAAAACCGATGCTACGAGTATTAATAAGTTTATACTTGTGATTTCTATGAAAATTATTATCAGGTTTGTGATTTATAAAATATAATTTGTTGGGGTTGGTTTATTATTTTATCATATCATGATAAACTTTATCATTTACTTTAGATTAATAATTAACCATTAAAATATTGAAAATCTGTGCACGTGCGTTAGCAGTGAAATCAATTATTATAGATTTGCCAAAACATATCCCTGATTCTCTGAACAAAATATGTATTAAATGAATATGAACACGTTATGATGATAATACAAGGTTTTTTTCAAAACTCGAACGTTAAAAATTCACTGTACAAGGAGAAAAAAAATAAGCAACCTAGGAATATAACGATATATATTTAATATACACTGGGTGTGACTTGGTTGGTTTCCAAAAAAAACAGAAGGGAGCAAAAGGCGCCTTTTGTCGTCACACACCACCAAACAAAACGGTAGTTTATCAATAGTACATCAACGATGATAGATATTCAACATATTGTTATTTATTATTATAAGAATAACAAGAGATTCATCATAGACTATTAAACGATAACTAACTATATTTATATTACAACCATCAAAAGTTTTGGTTTCTGACATCTGAGAACAATACATTTTTATATTGAAAGGAAATTGGCTGAACATTTCGTCCTTAATATAAAAAGCCGCTAAATACCGCCTTAAAAAAGTAGCAATAAAAAAAAAAAAATTAAATTAAATCAAACCTTTCGTCAGCTTAATTTTTAATTCTCGCGGTCAAAGTATTGTTTGACGAGGATAATTGGGAGAACAGGGAGTTCGGCCCCTTTAGTCTCCAGTCTGAAAACACTACCACTCACCATTGGAGTATTCGTCCGTAAAAAAAATACAAAAAACTAACAACAAAAATATATATATATATACATATAATGTGTTTCAAATTTCGATTCAAGATTCGATTATCGAAAAATCAAAGAGCTTATAAAGTGGGTCGCTATTAAATTTTTGGTGGGTCGGGTTAATTTGAGATTCTGAGCGAAGTGAAGAAGCTAGTTTTTTCCTCGTGAACACTTTTTCGCATAAAAATATTTTACAAATTGTTTCGATCAGCAACTTTTTAAATTAAAATTTTCCTCTCTAGATGGTACTTAATTGTGGTTATTCAAAATTTGAAAACAACTACATATAATATAAAAATATACATATAAAATATATAATAATTATACATGCATTTTTTTTTGTCTGTAATATTCATTTGACTTGTACATACTTATATATATATATATATATATATATAATTTTAAATATTTATTATAATGTTTTTGTAATAAATAAACGAATAATTACAGTTATTCAACAGTTGTACATACTATTCGATTAAATTTTAAGTACACAAAATGCTATTTTTTTACTCAGTATCTTATTTATTTTCAACAATCAAAAATGCAAAAAAAAAAAAATAAATAAATAAATAAAGACATTCGGTTATCGTTGTGGGTCATCAGAGTTATTGAAAAAAACGACCAAAAAAGGGTCATATACCCAAAACATTTTTAGGAACTTACGAAAACTGCATGATAGCAGACGACTTAGACGAACACGATGAGCGAAAACCGCCCCTTACAATATTATCATCATCACCGACAATTCTACAGTCCACGTGAGTGAGACTTGTTTATACTATTTCGGGGGGGGGGGGGTTGTTGTTATTGTTTCAAAATATTCGCAGGGCTATGGACGAAGTAATCAATTACGCGGGTCTTCGGGAATAACTATATTATGTGATAAAACAACACGAGACCGAAACGTGTTCTAAAACAGCGGCGGTTTTCAACCCTAAGATCGCACAGTCCCTCCCGGGGGAGTTGCTCACAAATTTGTGTACACGGTCGTCACAACGCGTAAAACGGCTGCTAAAAAGTGTTATAACTGTAGGGGGCTAGGGACTGATAGGAATTTTCAAAAATCATTTCAAAACTATATTCTGAGTAATATAGAAATGCGTTTCGTAACAGCAGGAGTCGTATGCAGTTTTCTTTGATCCGAGTACATATTTCGATTATATTTAAATGTTTTTTAGTGCATATTTCATCGTATTATATTTTACAATTATTTAATTTGAGTTTTCTCGGTGTCGTAAAATTTTTCTCTGAATTTCCGAAGAGATTAAATACCTATTTTATTATTTGATATTTTTATTCGTTTAAATGCAAGCTTAAAAAAGCCGGACATACTTCGCACGACGGGTGGGATTCACTTGACGGGTGTATTGCATTTTACAGAAACGATAAACTATTTCTTCAATAAAACGATTCTGAGCGAGGGAAGTTAATAAATGAGAAAAAAAAATGTAAGAAAAATGTCCAAAATAATTTTTTTTTCACATTTTCAAAATTTTCTTGTGCCAAAATCTTACTCATCTTATTTTCTATCTATGTTTAATTTTTCATATAGTTCGGATGAAAAAATGATGGTTTCCGAGTAGAGTTTTGTCAAATTTTGGGTAGTTTTTCCAAAAAAAAAAAAATAAAGAATTGAGAAATTCAAAAAATGGCCTCTCTAAAGTACAATCTAGAGGCAAATCCGGTTTCAAATAGTTGCTGATCGAAACTTTTGGACGAGTGTTTCTATACGAAAAGTTGTACTCGGAAAAAAAAATAAACATCATTATAAAATCACTTGCTTCTAAAAAAGGAATAAAGATGGAAAGAAAAAAAAGAAAAGAAATTTCATAAATAATAAAAGAAGAAGGATTCATATAATACACAATTCACGAATAAAAACTGAAAGAGCATAATAATATGTTCTTTCAAAATTAAACGGCCAAGGACGAGGCGAGCGGTTACCACTTTTTTTTTTTTTTTGTTTTTCATTTCGAATTCCGTCAGATTAGACACACGCGACGGTCATCGGTTTTCCAATAGGAATACTTGTCGTGGAAACGATATTGTACTCGGTCTTTCCCCTATATATATATATATATATATATAACACAATAAATGGTTATGGATAAAACTACAATACGAGAACACCGTGTGAATTACGGACGTGACGTGCGAATATTGCCGATACAATAAAATTATTATCATTATTGTTATTATTATTATTTCCCCTCCGCTATAATACGTAACCTAACCTCACTATAATAACTCAACGGCGTTTTTGACCAAAACCCAACCTAATCGACTCGAACGGTGGTATCGTTAGATCATTTATTTATATATTATTATGATTATTCGGAGTCATTACGCATAATAAATAATGCACACAGGGACGCATTTTGTCCCCCCCCCACCACTATTGCAGATTTTCGTTTTTGTCTAGAAGTATTGACCAGCTTATCGCCTATCAGGATATACATATAATATATGTATATTAAATAACTATTAAAGTAGTTAATAATATTATAATTTTAAATAGGTTTTTTTGATTTTATATTCGTGACATTTTTATAAAGACAAATTGTCGAACAAATGTGTTTTGAAATTTCTGTCAAAGTTCGACATTTTCAAGAAATATTAAATAATAATAATAATAATAAAAAATTTCACAAGTAAAATGCGATTGTATTTTAAAATATGCATACTTATGTGAAAAACCTCAAAATATGCAAATCAAAATTTCATTTTCGAACTCGTTACATTGTGATTTTAAATTCGCAGCTCATCCAGCGACTTTTTAATGCACTCAGTAAAAACATACAAACGCACGAACTTCTGGGCCCTAATTATAATTTTTGACATTGACCGTAATCATTATTGTTTTACAATCGTTGATAACTACAAAATTAATAAAATTGTCGCGAGTTATTATAGTATAAAGTATTTATTTTATTTAATTTAATTTTGTTTCGCGTTAGACTATAATTATTGTCGTATGAGATTAAAAACAATATCTAAGTATCCATTTTTCATTGCTGAATAAAAAAAACGAGCATTATCTGATGTCTGTGACGTTTTATAATTAGTTATCGAGCATGTCGCTTGCAGAGCTCAGTACCGTTCAATTATTATCTTCACCTAATACAGGATACACATCCTTTCAGCCATTTTAAAGGATCACGAATACACTATATTACATGTTACAATTATTATTATTATTATATTCGATTACAGGTTCACATCAATTTTTCAATAACGCAATTGTTTTCCATTGGCCGATTATTCGATTATTGTACTATTATTTTCGATTATACAATTATTTTAATTATTCTATTAATCCATTATTATTTAAAAACCACGATTGATAAGGTTATAAGTAGGATTTCAATGCAAAATGCATAATATTTCTTTGGGTCATCTCAGGAAATCCTATCCAATTACGAAATTTGTTTCATGTGACAGAGTCCTCAAAACTGAAACTTTTATTTTGCATTATTTTGATGTTTTTTTTTTTTTTTTTTTTTCATTTTCAGGATATATTTCAGTCTTTTTATTCGTTTTAATGCATATCTGAACAATAAACCTACGATTTGAATTTATAATATCTGTTTATAATATGAAATATAAAATATTATATTTTATATAAATTAAATTTATAATACTATACAAGTCAGTAATTTAAATTTAGCTAATTAAAAAAAAATTTTAATCCGTGTTTTTCGGTTTTTTCCTTAATAATATCAATAAAAAATCTCTCTATAATCGCTATAAAGTTTGTACCTTATATTTAGCTATGGTCACCTGAACTCGACACATGGAAAACAGTAAAATAAATTCAAATATTAAAATGTATAGGACTTTTTTTCAGTGCATTTTCCAAGGGAAAATAAATTTTGTTAAGTGCATTTTTCGATAATTTTTAGAGCATTTAAATCCGGGCCCTAGTTATAAGGAAACGATCGAGAAAAAAATCCTAGCCATGAGTACAATTTGTCGATTACGATTATGCACACACCTACGATTTTCAGTTTTCACACCGGATAAAAATAAATTCCATTTCTTCCCCCTCCTACTGTATGAATCAGTATGACTTGATAATAATAATAATCAATGGGTGATTTAATTATTAAATCTAATTTACATCTATTATCAATATGTTTAAACAAACAATAAAAATTTGACAAATAATGATAATTTTTTTTTTAAAAAAATAAATACAAAACAAAGTACTTTTTGGAGAGCATTAAGAAGTATGTGACTCTTAAAGGCTCGTGTTTATGAAAACGAGTGCGAAACGGGTTGTAATGTATTTTCGGAGAAAAGGAGGAAATTTCTAACATTTAATATTAATATATTTTGGCGAAAAGAGACCAAGGTAGGTAAGTATGTAAGTACGTATTTTTCCGATCGCAGTACTTAATGTTATATGATGTATGTATTCGCCATAAACGTACCCGTGTGCAAAACAATAATTTCCCTGAGCCATTGCGAGAGTCGTGTTGTATTTAATGTAAATGATGCGTCGAAAAGACGTCGGGGTGTAGATTCGGTTAAGAAATCGTATTATTATTATTACACGTACCTTTTTTAAAGGGGGAGAAAATATTGCGCGTGACTAAAATTCAAAACCATTTTGATGTCAAAGATTCAACACGTTTTTGTCACCCCAGACCCCGGGAAATCGTATTGTTTTTTTTTCAAACACAGTAAATGAATAGTTAAAAAAAAAAAAAAAAAACGTTGAAACGATTATAATAAATTTAGGGCTAGGGACTTATAGCTCTAAAAAAAAAACTTAAAATATCCATTCATTTATGCTCTAAAAATGCATCAAATATGCTATGAAAATTACGAAATGTATAAAAATGCGAAAATAATCTCTCATAAAACATATATTTTACTGTAAAAACTCAAAATATTTAAAAATTGTATTGTATAATATATATTTTAATATTATGTATTATTAATTTTTCCCTTCTATTATTTATGATTTTTTTTTCTTTTTTTTTTAATTTTTATTCTTTTTAAGCTTACATTTAAACAAATAAAAATATCAAATAATAA
>JAIPRM010002701.1:0-29222 GCA_025469315.1 Stegophylla sp. TES_Ste_2020
CGCCAAAATCTTTCTTATATGATTTTCTATCTATGTTTAAATTTTCATATAGTTCGGATCAAACAATGATGGTTTCCGAGTCGTTTTTGTCAAGTTTTGGGTAGTTTTTTCAAAAAAAATTGAAGAATTGAGAAATTCAAAAAATGACCTCTTTAAGGTACCAACTAGAGGCAAATCCGGTTTTAAAAAGTTACTGATCGAAACTTTTGGATAAGTATTTCCATACGAAATGATGTACACAGAAAAAAAAATAAATATTATTGTAAAAGCTTCTTCACTTCGTTCAGAATCTAAAAAACGTTCTTAAACGGGTTATTTCGCTCGCTTCGATGATGTACAAAATAAATCTATTGAACATTACGACTGGCTATTGTATACACTATTGAAGTATTATACTATATTATTGTTGTGTAATAAGAATAGAACCACATTTTACGAGGGAGGGGCTAGGGCAAGGAGAGGCGATTGTCCCGGAGTGGCAAATGATTTTATAGTGTTTGAGAGAGCGGGAAATCGTTGAGAAGAAAAATTAAACAATAACTTATTAACAATTCTTTTGTTTATATACTTATTAACATATTATTGTTTTGTACATACACAAATATCACGGACGAGCAACAAAATTAAGAACGTGTTTTCGTATGGTTTAGTTTCGTGAGAGATGAAATTAAAATATGGAATAGGCATCTCGGTGTAAATGAAACAGGTGGAAAAGTATTCGAAGGTAATAATTAGAAAATCAGATGTTAATTTCTTTCTATAAGTATATTCTATTTACTCGTGAATTAATTTGAAAAAAAAAAACCAGCTAATACTTAATTTCATTAAAATTTTATTTTTTTATAATTATTAGGTAATATAAATAATCAATGGATACAAATCATACTACCTACGCGGCAGTTCTAAAAGTTGAGTGAAATTATACTCAAAATATCTAAGTATTACATTCGCAAAAGAAGAGGTGTGATTTAAGTTGACTTTTAATTTTTTACAGAGGAAAAATCGTCTTTCATCAAGTCTTCAAAATGTCCCATTGTTTCTTCATGCTTAAAAATATTTTCTAATATTTAAATAAAATATTGCAATGTGGATATTTTATTGTTTGGCTTCAACTCATACAAGCGGAGAAAGGTCTTTTTCCGTGTTGAAACCAAAAAAATATATATAACTAAGGTCCGCTTTGATGAACAAAACATTATCATCTCTTTCCACATTAAACAATAAACGCAATAGACGATTAAAACAAATTGATTGGTTAGAGATTATCGACCAGTTTGCAAAAATCAAATCAAGAAAAAATAAATAAATATATATATATATATATATATATATATATGTATTATATAAACCAAAATTCAATAAACGTGGTGCTAATTTTTGAAATGCATAAGTAAGACATTTGTACAATAAATATAACTAAATATTGTACTTATCAATACATTGTACTTAAAATATATAATAATATGTAAATTAACAAATATTTATTTTTATTTTTATGCTTATAAACATAATATAACATTTGCTTTTTGTTTTTGTTAGGTGAGACTGGAATTATAACTGGGGAAATAATGGCCGTATGGGGTAGACGTAAACCGTTCCTAATTCTCTAATAACATTTATAAGCTATTATCAGGCGCGTAAAATGTATTTTGTCCCTGAGCGGCAATTGATCTCTATGCAGCACTGAACATGAAGTGCGGCGATCAAAACAGTCAGACCCGAGGGGTAGATAATACCTGAATACCCATGGTGCACAATGCATGTCCGGCTTCTTTTAAGTCTGAACCTACTTGGCATTAAACGGAATGAAAATCATATACAGATTTTCGAAACCTACGAAAATCATTTACTATCAGAATGATTTAAAAATAATTTTCATAATTTTGTGCGGAGAAGTGGGCAATATTATGTTCTCGTAAAGATTTCAAGAAATTTTTTCACCACTCGAACAGTTTCTGTGGAAAAAGTAATAATAATAATAATAATAATAAAATGGTTATCCTATTTTAAAGATTTAAACAATTCTTTCCACACACACACACACACACACACACACACACACACACATTGGGTATTACTCGTGTGCAGTTAAAAGTGTTAAGTTACTCTACTCGGATACCATCTGGTTTTCTTTACTACGAAACGTATACTTCGTAAACCTTATTTTCCGCGTATCGCCCGTTTACTCGGAAAACTAACACTCATACAAACAGCTGTGTTCAAACATTATAAACGAATCGATGTAATGTGTGTGTATGTGTGTGTGTGCGCGTGTGTGTGTGTGTTGGCGCGCGGGCGTGCGTGCGTCTATGGCAAAGTAAATATTTTTCTTAGGTACATTTTTGAAAATAATAATAATAAATATAGTTACACGACACGGAATACAGGGGTGTCACATTTCGATTTTTTTTTTTAAAAGGATGTCAAATTTAAGTCAGACTTGTGTGGGTGATTTTTCGTTTTTCATTGCTATATCATAAATAAGTCCAAAACTTGTATTTTTATTTTCAAAGTAATATCAAAAATATAAATAAATAATAAAAAAAAAAAAAATAATATTATATTTCAGTTTTAAATATTACTCTCTTATTAACGGATACTGCGTTCATCTTAACCGGGTTTATAGAAAACAAATCAGCGGCTTTTGATGATTTATTTATATTTAATTTTTTTGTTTTTGTATTCAAGGCCAATAACTATGAGGTTTACATTGAAAATTCTGGACGATGCTTCGGCTTGTGACAAGTATAAAAAAGTTGGGAAATTTCACGCGGTCGAATGTATTTGAATACATTTTCAAAAGTACAACGTCCATCCCAGACATTTCCGCAATCAGTTTTGATCAAAATCATTACGCGTTACACAAATTTAGTTACGTGTTAGTGCGCTCGTAAATTTTCACTCCTCGAGTGTTCAATACAAGGATAAAGTTAATAATATTTCAAAACGACGCCAGACTAAAAATTGAGCGAGTTATTTGCAATATTGTGTGAAACTCGTCTTGATAAAAAATTACTCATCTAGATGAATCTCGTGACAATATTATCTAATGGATATCTCAGTTGACAGATTCCGTTATTTAGATACATTTAATGAAAAAAAAAAAAAAAAATGTTAATATATCTCATGAATAAAAATAGTTTTTTTTTTTTTTTTTATTTCTAATAATTTATTCTATTGTAAAGAAAATTTTTAAATGTGTTTTTATTACATTTTTTTAGCAGTTTACCCAAATTTTAGAAAAAGTTCGGGTTAAAAAGCTTCTCTAAAGTACCAACTGGAAAAAAAATTCTGATTTAAGTTTCTGGTCGAAACTTTTGGACAAGTAAATTGCTATAGGAAAATGTGACCACAGCAAAAAAAAAAATGATAATAACAATTTATCGTTTCTTTAAAATTCGACATTCCTACCTAATCTCCCTGGAGGAACAAAGATCATCCATACAATGCGAAGTGAATCCAAACCAAAAATGGCGTTTTTCTTCAATTTTATGTTTTGTAAATGTATAGTTATTGTCATGTTGAACGCGAACAGAACGAATGTACGCCCAGCAGCCGGTGCATTGGAGTAGATTTCGACAAACGGAACGTGTTTTTTTTCATTCCTCCCCTACCCTCCCCTCCTAATGTACTCGCGGACAATTGCACCGATATTGTCCAATATTATTGAGTTTGCGGGAAAATCGACCGCTGTTGACCCGCGGCCGCGCGTCGTGTTTGTGTCGGGCTCACCGCACACGCTAACAAGCTCTCTGTTGAATCATTTAGAGTTGCGTCTGCGAGAGAGACGGACGACAAGTGGGATGCACGTCACACGTACAACACGCGTATATAATAACGCATACATGTTTGTAATATCTGTAACAGTAGTAAAATGTCAATTATTTACATTGCCGGTCCTTCGGATTCTCCGAAAATTTCAACGACCGTTTTGATTGATGCGAATTTCTCCTCTCCTCCATTTTTTTCCCTTTTTATCTCACCCCAATTCTCTTTCGCCATTTCTCTATCTCTCTCTCTCTCACTCTCTCTCTCTCTCTCTCACTCTCTCTCTCTCTCTCTCTCTCTCTCTCTGTTAACCCTTCGCATGCACTCTCTTCGTGCACCCATCATTACTTCCTTTCCCCTCTCTCACCCACCCCCCCCCTTCTTATATTTTCACAGGGGTCCGCCCCGCTCATCATCGGACAATTGATTCGGAAACTTTTTTATTTTTCGTTTCCAGAGCTGCCCTGTCTCTCCACCACGGCAGTGACACGACGGTCGGTTGTGTCCATTATTTGCAGTAATAGAGTTGGCTTTTGTTGACATTCCGGTTTTGAGATTCCGCGAGGGTATGTGATCGCGACTGTAATTTTATTTAAGTTTTAAATATTTTCTGTGAAGTAATTGACACTTTAAATATGCTACATTACTGAACTGTAGTGTCACGCGACATAATATATTAAAAAAAAAAAAAAAAAATGGAAATTAATTTACTAATATCGTTTTTATTTTCATAAAAAACTCTTGATTATAATATTGATATTGTCTTTGTAAAAAATCTCATAAAATTAAAATAAATATATTTCTATACGAATGTATTGAACGGTATACGAATAAAAGTTTTGCAGAGACCAGCGGCGTATTCGATCAAAAGAAAAACGAATGAAATTTCCACCCAGGAATCGTTTTTGTCGAACAATTTCTGAATCGTTTTAGTTGAAAACTAAATTAATCTTTATTGTAGCGAAGACTGGAGCACGTATTATTATTGTTGTTGTTCGGACTTGGCGCGATCCACTTGTTTACGAGTCTCCACGGTTTGGTTTGAATACGCATTTAATTTTTTAAACATTGAAGCCAAAAACCCACGAAAAAATAATTTTGAACGTTTCATTGCGGCGAAAAATATCTCAAAAGATGGAAAATTCGATAAGCACACCTTAAATGCGTAAGCTTCTCCGAAAATTTGATTTTTAATCAATACTTGTCCAAAAGTTTCGACCGGCAACTTTTTGAATCATCTTTTCACATCTAAATGTGGTACTTCTGAGAGGTTATTTTTGAAATTCTCAATAGTTTATTAAAAATTTCATAAAAACTACCCAAAAATTTGACAAAGAAATAAAAAACTCAGAAACTTTTTTTTCTTTTATAATCCAAACTTTATGAAAATTAAAATTTATATAGACACTAATATTATAATAAATGTTTTAGTGCGAGAAAATTTTGAAAATGTGAAAAATAAAATGTTTCTTATCAAAATATTTAATTTTCCTGATCTCAGTAGGCTAGGTACCTATATATTATTAACTGTGATTAAATATAATTAAGAGAGATCAATAAGTTTATGTTATACATAATATATAGTAGGTACTTTTGAAGTTGAAGTAAACAAGTTAAAATAGAAAATATATATTGATAAGAACCAGATAACACAATTATTATAATGTTATATCTTATATTATTATTTGTTGGTGGACCTAACATATTTAATATTGCTTTCTTTAGTCTATCAAAGGAATATACTGATACAATATTCAGTCTTTGTTAAAAAACGATTTAGCTGAAGCAGGTTAATTTGTGAGCCTTGAGTCTTCCTAATTGAGCTTATGAGGTAATTGTTAATTGAATGTTAAGTGATGAACTAGATTATGATATTTTATTAAAATTGTCATAACATTCTAGGATCTGTTGACGAACATCATTATAATGTTATAAATAAATTCAACATGTATTTCAAATTATGTTTTTATGTTAACATAATAATATTATGTGATAATATTTCTATAATTTAAAAAAATGGGACAAAAAATTTGTCAATAATGTTTTGTTAACACTAAAAAAAGGTACTATTAATCTAAATTTCAATTTGTTTGGATGTTATTATTTATTTATAAACACGAATATCATAATTTTGTTGTCTGGGTATAAAATTGGCTGTGTAAAAAAAATAAATATTTTTTTTGTTATATTAATAAATTTTATGTTATTAAAGTGAAATCGTCTTATATAAAAAACTAAACATCCACTCAGAATCTTTTTTTTTTTTTTTTTTTTTTGGAGAAATATGGTTTATGGTTTCTTTAAAATTTAACACGACCATCAAATCTCATCGCGGAAGAGTGAAGAATACCCATGGTGCGAATTATATATCCGTCTTTTTTATTGAATAGTACAAAAAGTGACGATTTACTTATTTAAAAAAAAAAAATCTGTGTCGTTGTAATCAAATCTATTCGCGCCAAAAACCGTGAAATTTTACCGAAACTTTATTTTCCTATAATATTGTCTGGAACAAACGTTTTCAGGTCGCGGCGAATGCTCTACAAACAACAGTTATTGAAAATTATTAAAACCCGTGTTTGTGGAAATTCGTCATGTCAAATGAGGGTTTATTTTGCTCTTTGTGCGAAACGATACTATATAGTAGTAACTCGTAGTGTAGTGTTGTGAACCCAAATGTATTTTCTGACAACGGTTGAAACCCAAACAACGTAGCGCGCGGGGGTGGGGGGGGATAGGAGACCTTGTTTGACAGTAATTTTTTGTTGTTTTCCCCGTTCGTTTCGTTTTCGACTCGAAAGTTATTTCAAACACAATTATTCAACATCAGCTTTATGCGATTTAAATTACACGCAAACGCTGTTTGCTGACCGCAACCCCGCGGTATAATAGGTATCGTACTTCCGCGAAAGCCATAGATATTCGCGAAATTATTTGAAAAAAATCATAAACAATATTATTAAGAGTAATATAAATTACTTGTTTATTGGAAAAGTGAAACGTGTTTACACCGGTATGTATCATTATTATAACGTGGAAAAATATTAAAATAAACAGTCATATAAATTGCTGTGATTCTAAGGTATGATATAGAAAAAAAAAAAAAAAATAACAATAAAAATAAATATTGTATAGCTATTACACTATTTATGTTAATTTAAAAATATTAATCAAATAAAACTTAGCTTGGATTATTAGTTTCCGATCATTTAAATTGTCAAATTTTGGGCAGTTTTAACCGAATTTTGAATAAACAATTGAGAATTTCGAAAAATAGCCTCTCAAAAGTACCGTATCTATAGGAAAAATTGGTTTTAAAAGTAGCTGTTCTAGACTTTTGGATAACTATTTCTGTTCGTGTACACAAAATAATCATTGTAGCAAATAATCAATGAATAGAAAAATATTTAAATGAGAAATACAATGTATAAATTGAAAAAAAATGGTCGTTTTACATAGCGAATTTAAGAGAGAGAGAGATTGTTTAAAATTGACTGAGTGTACATAGATGTGTTAAAATGTATGTGTGTTTGCTATTATTATTGAAAATTTATTGATTCATTTATAAAATTTTTTAAGACCCGTTTGAACATTTTAGATATTATTAAAATTATTTTTATTTCATTTTCATTGTGTATAATAATATGTAACTGTTCTAATACAGATTTAATTTATGTACATATTTCATTTCGTTTATTTAATATGTTCAAATCTTTGTTTATATAATATTTTATATCTTCAAGTATTTTTAACCGTTTTCCGTGGAAATTTTAAATACCCATTAATGGCGCGTTTATTTTATGCGAGAGATTAACGCTTTGGGTTAGTTTTGGGTGTTTTTATTCTCGCGTTTAACTCGTTAATTACCTATCAATTACACGTATATATATTTAATGCAGTGCGAGTGCGCTAAACTCGGTCTAATTTGTAAACAGGAAAAAAGCCTTCGCCTCACGCGCGACTCTACTCGAAACTCGACCGGGTTGTTATTAATTTAAAGGCCAAATTACACGGGGGACTAAATTATAGGTATGTGTACAAGTCATGCAGAACTCGACAATATTTCTCTTATAACAGGACACCCAAACGCTAAACTTAACCGAAAGTTTTCCAAACAAGACTGAAACCCAAAGCCGGTTTTTTTTTTTTTTTTTTGTTGTTGTGTCCGTCGAAACGGAAAAGAGCGTTTTTTACCTATAGGCGCAACAGTAAACATACCGCGGCTGGGTTATTAATGAATGTTTATTATTAAACGTTATTTAAAAACACTTTGAAATCTGAAAAGCTGGGAAAACTTTTCCTTTCAAGGCTGGAAAATCGTCTGAAACGGATTACGCACAGCCGTTTCGCCGTTTCACGAATCGAATTAGCCGTGGCCTGTATTTAACTCGCGCAGTAATTATTATTCCCAAAACGCTGTATAATATAATAGCTATATGCACGACACCGTGGCGTATGTAAACAAAAGAGACTTGATACGGATGTGGATTTTTACAAAAAAATTTATTTTCGAAGAACAAAATATTACATATTTCACTTGATTCGACGCGAGTAAACATTTCAAATCTCGTCGGATTTAATTACAAAATATTAATTCTTCTTTTTCGGGCCACTAGGGCTATCCTGTCAAACACCCTAACTTCCAGCCATCTCCATCAGCCCTATTTACGCAAGGAAATTATGGGTATTTGTCCAGGGCCCATGTGTATTAGGGGCCCACAACATTTATTTAATTATTATTTTAATTTTAATCAATCCTTAAATATGAAGAACATCAATCAATTTTCCCACTTTCAAAAATATTTGTTAAAATATAAATCATATTTTTCACTATCACAAAATGTAAATCAAAAAGCATTTTTTCTCTTAACAAAATGGTCCGTTATTATATTTATAGAGCAATATTTTTACAGAAAAAATAATAACAAAAGTTATAAAAAATATTGTAGTTATTACATTCAATTTATTATTATGTAATTGTTGGTTAGATTTTTTATAATTATAATATATTTACAAATTTTAAGTGAATACACAATTGATAATAACAGGCAATTTTTTTTTTTTGTCCTAGGCCTCGAAAATTCTAAATCAGGCTCTGGCCATCTCTATCGGACGCTTTCTCCTTCCAATCTGATACCCCGACTTAATTCTTCAACCTCTTTTTTTTTCACTAAATCTTCTCATCTTAAACGGCGCCGTCTTTCCTATTGGATTCTTTTCCAATACTGCATGTGTAGTAAGAGGTCGCGTTCAACCCATTGCCGTATTCTGTATTTTTTTTTTTTTCTGTCTCTAATAATATTATGTTCGGCTTGTGAAAAGTTAATTTTAGTTCGTTATTCGATCTTTCTCATAGGTGCTAATAGCATTCTTTAGCGGTCCATAAATTTTCCTCAGAATGTTTTTCTCCTGCAGGATTTTAAGCTTCCTTTCACTTACCTATCGTATCCCTCATATATATATATATATATATAAGGATCTATTGCCGGCGTTTGTCCCTGCCGATATTTCCTTTTATATTTAATTTTTTCTTTTTTTTTTTTTGATTTCAGTTAGAACCTAACTTGAGTAGGTATTTAAAACGTTCTATTTGTCCTATTGAATGCATTAGTGTGCAACCTTCAGGGCGGGGTTGAATATCCAAGGTTTCCGTCTACCCGCGACTATACACTCTGTTTTGTTTTATACAAATATAACGGGAGCGTACAAAATATTCAAACGGTTCGATGACGTGAAACACGATAATAATTATTCGAAGGCACTCGCGTTTTATATTATTATTATTATTATTATATGTCATTTTCCATACACGGGGTCGCGCTGCGACGTTATTGTGAACCCACGCCTCGGTCCTTGGGGCGCAGTCGCGGCGATGGTGTGCGCGCCGCAACAAAGGAGCACTCGATCTTTGGATTATGCCAAAAATCCAAAACGGTAAAAACAAAGTAATAACCCGGAATGGTATATATGTATATATGTGTACGACACAGAAGTGTTTTAAAATTTCCCCCGAAACACCTGCAAGTGGTTTACATTCAAATGACACTCGTTATATACGCGCGCAATATATTATTCTGCTCTTCCACCGCCACCGTCGTCGTCGCCACGTGTGTAACGACACTGTATAGTTGTCGCGGAATGTACACATGACAGAGGGGCAGCAGAGGGAGGGGGACTAAAAACAGAAAACGATTTACGATTGAGGCAATATCACGCAAGTGAATGTTCATTGTGTGTGTGTGTGTGTGTGTGGGTGTAGGTGTAGATATATCAAATTTCGTCGGGTGAACTTTTTTTCTTTGGGGGGGGGGAAAGAATTCGAGGTGATGTCAGAGACACTGGCGTAAAGTACGAGCATAAAGTATAATGTCGAGCCTTAATAGGTGAAAGGGCGTAAGCGACACTTTTGGCCAAAATGACCTTTTGATATCGAAAAATTCAGAAAAATGTTCTCTCTCGGCGACTTTATCACTAGAAATGGCCGATTTTTTGCTTTATTATTATAACAATATTGATAATTATAATGTAAAACCTATCACGGTATAATAAAAAATCTATGATAATAATAATATAAAGGTATACGAAAACAAAATAAATAAATAACAAACAAAATTAATGTATAGTTATTAAACTATAAAATATATTAAATAACAAAACAAATAAATAAATACGAATAAACTTAGCCCGGAGTATTGTAATTGTTTTTCTTTAACGACCGGTTTAAAAATTTTAAAAATTATCATCGGGTTGAGAAAATTGTCAATGAAAAGAAAAAAATAAGAAATACAATGTAGAAATTGATAGAAAAAAAAATCTTGATTTCTGATTTTTTGTTTTTCACTGACAATTTTCTAAATCTGTTGATGATTTTTATCAGAATGTTTGACAAGCAAAAAAAAAAAGGTCATCATTTTTTTCCCCTTTTCAACACATTTTGGTGGATTAAATCAACCCCCCCCCCTCAACCTCACATATGATACGATTTTCCGTATAGTCATGGTCTGTAAACTTTATTATGGTGGTGCGTGCGACAATCAAAATACCGCGAATCCCAGCAAAAATGAAATATTTTTCGACACGTCTTTTCCTTTGTTCTTGAACGTAAAAGATATCGTACGAACTAAAAGCAAAATAATTTCATTCGTGTACAGACACTGTTTTGTTATAAATTACTTCGTAAAACTCGGTTTCGAGTATTCGACCCGCACACATTAAACTTCCCCTACGAATAAAACGGTGTACTAATTAAGAACTCGAAGTGTTAATCTCGAGTGAACAATATTGTAATCTTTATAAAATCGTGAGAAACTCGTAAATTATAAACCGTAGCGTGTCGAGCGTGTTTCGGTGTTGTTACGCGGATCAAAGGGCTTAAAAAGAGAACACGAGGTTTTTATCTTAAACGAGTAAATATCGTTTGTTGTTATTATTTTCCAAAAAATTATACTCACGTGTGAACGCTTTCCGAGGTCTCCGACGACGTCCTGAAAACAAAAAAACGTAACAAATTCTTATTATAAAACTTTGATTGAAATTCCGAGTATTCATAAAAAAATAATTGGTTGTTATAACCAATAACCGTTTTCAAAAATCGTCGAAATAATAATAATAATATGTGTAGGTACGCGTTTAGGTTACGGGTAAATCCCGAAATCCCAGCCAGAATGGTGAAGTGCCGCTGATGGTTGGACAAATCCTGAAATCCATGGCTGTAAGGTATATAAACCCGTGGTATTATGTCGTGGAGAAATAAATATATTTATTTTTTTTTTTATCTTTTTCGTTACTAAAAGATAAATAAAATAAATAAATGTAAAATCCAATTCGTATTTCGCGCGATTAAATGTCGGAGCTTTTGTGTACGACGAAATGTCGTTGTATTAATTTGACACGTTAAAGGATTAATAATAATTATTGTTGTAATTTAATCAAATATTATTTATATTTCTGGTAATCTGGTAATTTGTTGTGTACTTCTATTATACAAAGTTATTAAAAAAAAAAAAATATTGAATTCTAAAACATATTTAACCGTTTTAGCAGTGCACTAAAATCGATATGGTTCGATCGAATTTTCTCAGATTTTCGAATCTTCCAAATGAAAGTTGGGCAATTTTTCCGAATTACAACGTATTGCAGTCACATTGGCTACATATCCAATAAAATAATCACAATTTATAGCTACATAATAATTTATGTCATATTCTTGTAAGGAACAATAAACGTCGCGAAAAATCTATTTGAAATATAATTTTATGTGATTAAAAACAAAAATAAGTGGTTGAATGGTCGTAAAGTTACAAAACAAATAAATAAAATTTTGATTAGTGAATACATTTTTATTATTCCCTTCTGTCTTTACAAGAATTATTATTATTATTATTATTATTTAAGTTAAACCGTTTTACGTTTTCCCTTAATTTTTTTGGAATTTCCCGTGCAATTTAATCCCTAAAAATTACAAGCCAAACAAATATTTAAACACTCGCCGGACAGAATGTTTTTATTTAAATAATATATTTTTTTCTAAATTATTTATTTCACATAAATTGAATATTCAGAAGACTTTCAAATTAAATCGACTTTCATATTTATTTATTTTTATATTTTATATAATCTATTTTTGGCACTTTCACTTTGGATACTGTCGTAAGTTATAGTATAGTATAGTTATAGTTATAGAGTATACGATATTTTTATTTGTGGTGCAAAATGTTATTAAACTTAGCTATAAGTCACGAAATTTTCATCATCCAACGTCGTCGATAATGCCGTCATCGTAATTTAGAAGAGTTTTAATTTGAAGAATTTCGATTTTTGTTTTTTTAAACTCGTTAAAGTCTGAAAACTGCCGTGCAAGTTGAACTTTAGATCTTTTGAATCGAAAACATTGTCGGCGGATTTTAAATGCACTAAAAGAAAGAAGAAACTTTTACTGAATATTTATAGTCTAATACAGACCGTTATCGTTTCTTTATAATGCGCCGCCGCCGGCTTAGTATTAAGATCGAAAAAGTAAAGGAAAAATTCGTTTTTTAACCGAAAATGAAAACAGTGATTGAAACCGTTTGAAATTCATGCAAAATATACATGCATGAATATGGAATAGTCCGTAATCTCGGTAATTTTTATTTAAAACAATAAAATATTAATTTTTTAATAACATATTCTATTATAAAGAAGAGTTTTGAAGACGTTTTTATCACATTTTGTGCAGTTTTTTGCAAATTTTGAAAAAACTTCAAAAAATTACTTCTTTAAAGAAAAATCTGATCCAAAAAGTTGCTGGTCGCGACTTCTGGACGAGTATTTCCATACAAAAATGGCATTACGAGAAAAAAAATAAATAAATATCATTTGTAAAAAATTAAAAACACTAGCTTCTTTCACTGCACTCAGAATCGAAAAGTTAGATTATTTGTATCTCATCTAGATAAATGTAAAATCTATTCATATATTCTTATCTAGACGGAATTTTCGTTACCACATTCGCTTAACGCTACTCAACGGTTTTGACGACATTGTGATGTAAATGCCTGCCGCCTTAGGCGCCCGCAGAAATTTAATTGGGGAGGGGTATGTCTATCGTCTATGTGAAATAAATTCCAACATAAAGATTAAAATACAAAAAAAAAAATGTTGTTATCGTTACAAAATTTATAATTTTTAAGAAAAAAATCGTCTTGAATAAATTGAAGCTCAATTCTGAATAGTCTTATTGAAGACTAATGATTTACCGTTTCTGTAAAATTCAGCACACCCACAGGAGTATCCCACTCGAGCAGCGAAAAATATCTCGAGGTGCAAATTACGTCCTTTTTTATTTCGTAATTTTTCCATAAACGCAATGCGCGGATAATACGCGTATATAAATATTCACTTTTTTTTAGATTCTGATCGAAGTGAAGAAGCTAGTGTTTTTACAATGATGTTTATTTTTTTTTCTGTGTTCAACTTTTCGTATGGAAATACTTGTCCAAAAGTTTCGATCAGTAACTTTTTGAAACTGGAGAGTATTTGTACTTTAGAGAGGTCATATTTTGAATTTCTCAAATCTTCAATTTTTATTATTTTTTTTTTTTTTTTTTTTTTTTGAATAATTTATCAAAATTTTTAAAAACACGACTCGGAAACCATAATTTTTTGATCCGAACTATATGAAAATTTAAACATAGTTAGAAAAGCATATAAGAATTCGATTTTGGCGCAAGAAAATTTTGAAAATGTGAAAAAAAAATTTGGACATTTTTCTAACATTTTTTTTTTTTTTCATTTATTTTTTATATTATTGACTTCCCTCGTTCAGAATCGTTTTATTGAGAGAAATGATTTATCGTTTCTTTAAAATTCTATACACCCGTCAAGAGAATTCCACCCGTCGTGCAAAATATGTCCGGTATTTTTTTTTTTTGTTTTGTTTTTTTGTTTTTTTACCGTCGTATCCGCGCGCCGCCTGATGTTTGTCTGGTACCTACGTATAATATTATCATATTATTAACATTCAAATCATATTATACGGTCTGTACGTCACGTGTGTGCGCGCGCGCGCGTTATACCTTTTCGTCGGCGCCGCCGCAGTCCTCCTCGGGCGCTCGCGAATTAGCCGGGTAATTTACAAAATTATAATTAAGTTTTTCGAATTCAATTTCCACGCGGCGGTCCCTTATAACCCGCGCGAGCTCCGCCGCGGAATCGTAACGTTTCCCCCGAAATACGTTATCAAATCATCGCGTTGATCCGTTTATATTAATACCGTCGTCTCATTAAGTCATTACCCGCGGAATCGATTTCACACTCGACGTGAAATAAATTGACAAGAATGCGCAGCGATGCGGTGCTTCGGTGATAATAATAATAATAATAATAATAATAATTGTTACAAATCGATATTTGTGGGAGAGAGAGTGAGAAATATACTGTATACAAATCGCGTACATCACACTGTTAGAAATCAAAAATTGATAATAATATGGTTTGCATTTTTTTTTTGATATTTTTGGACGATGCTCTTCTACCAAAAAAATGTGATTCTAAATAAGTTGTTTTTATTTTAATTTTTTTGTTTTGTTTTTAGATTATTTTTGGAAATTTCGAAGTCATTTTCCAATGTATTTAATAATTTTTGATACATTTAATAATTTTCACTAATTTTCCACTTACTAGTCTAGAGAACAAATAACGACTTTATTAAAAATCCGATATATTAAATCATATCTTTCATCGAGTATCACGACGAAGATTTTGCTCGATTCAAATCTGCTTCGATTACTTCGGCGGTGGACGCAGCAAGAAGTTATTCAAAGTACAATAATTGAAACCCTTATAAAAAAAAAAAAAAACAGCCCAAATCTATTATTTACTATTTTACAGTAGCAATAAAAAAACAATTTAATTCAGTTAATATTTACAATTTTGTATTTATTAAGAGAAAAGATTTCTTTATTAAGTTAAAAACAGTTAGATTAAAGTCAAAAAATTAAAATAAATTTGCCATATTTTTATACAAATGGTTTTAAAAGTTTAATTTTTGAGTTCGAGTTGAATTATTCATTTTTCATAATTTTTCCGCGGTAGTAACGAGACTTTTTTCATTTCAACATGATTATTTTTATTTCTAGAATTTTTTTTTTGTCCAAAAACACGCAGTTGGGCCGTTTTTCTATTCATAGTTTCAACTGTTAAATTTCCGATAATCATCGTTCAGTTAATTTTTAAGAACATCGAACGTTCTCTAAACAGTAAAATGTAATAATTTTATACGAGTTATTTGTAAGTTTTTATAATTCGTATATGCAAAATCGAAATTAAATACATTTTTGATTTACATATTTTTGTAATTTATACAAGTTCAACGTGCCTTCGCATGGATCTCGTTCTCGAGTGACTTTCCATATTACCACCGCCAAAACAAATTATTTACAAACAAAATGAGCCTCTTAGGCCGGATTATGTCACTTGCCAATGAGGACCACCCCTTTTTCGCTGATAATTTGTTCAAACGTTTCTATTTTTATTACTTTTAAGTTTATATAACTGTTTTCAATTGTAATTAATTAATGTCTTAATACTTTCTGTATTCTGATTTTGTACTTCTGTTACTGCCTTACATATAATATTTATACTCGTATTGTCCTACTTTTACACTAATTGCACTGTTACTTTATGTTTATAGGGGAAACCCGTATATTAATTCTAATAAATAAATCAGTCATTTGTTTATAATTATTCTCGGGTCGTATTTTAATTTTTTTTTTTTTTTTTCGATAAGTTTTTAATATTTTTATGGTCGTCGGAATCCGAGTCCTAATTATTACAAATAGTACTCGGCCGGTGTGTTACAGTGCCGACGTTCTAAAAACACGGAAATGATAAACGTGAAAAAAAAAAGAAAAATTGGAAATGTCATCATTTAAACGCGTTTTTCTCGATTCAAAAATGTAAATTAACACATCTGTCAAACGACAACCACGTGCGGATTCGATGCGCCGCTAAAATTACGAGCATCTCCGAGGAAAACCACTCACGACTTACGTGCGACGAGGAAATAAAATAAATACGACATGTTTATGTTTGTTCGTAACGCTAATTCCGTAAACTGTAATAATCCTTTATTATCCTTACCCGCTACCGTGTAGATCGAGCGCAGCAGTGAATGTATTATTATTTTTCATTTATTTTTAAACGAATAATACTTTAATATGCATACTACAATGTATAGAATACCTCGACCACGATCGTTGTAAACAGTGGTTCTCAACTGGTGCGCTTTAAATTATGTTCTTTTTAACATATTTTCCAATCATCACAACAATGTCATAGTTTTCACTGACGCCGATGCCTAATAATAATATGATTTGTATATTATATTGTATTGTAATTAGTTTATTATAGAATGCACGCTATATTTATATCATGCGGATTAGAAATATGTAAAAAGGAAGATTAAACATCAATTGATACCCATATATCATTTCATTAAGATTAAGATAATTACATTAACATCAAAGCTGTCATTAGTTACATTGGTATTTCTTGTATGAGCAAAGTCCAGTGTAATTAAATTTTACGAAGATATTTTGTTTAATAAGTTAACATCGAAAAAAAAAAAAACAACAACAAAACGGTCAATAGTTTTAAAACAATTATTGTAATATGAGGAAGACGGTGTAAGATTTTCGGGAGTCAAATGTGGCGTTTAATAAAAGTAGGTTGGGAAACACTGTTCGAGAACATTTTATTCGCAATTATTCTGAGAGTTCGAAAGTTTAGACAGTGAATAATGTAATTTTAGAGTTTTGATAATTCCGGCGCCGAAGTGAGTATTGTGTGTAATGATTGATAGTTCTTAGAAGAACTTGTACGGAAAATTAAAAGCTAATAAATGTTACGTTAAGATGTTACAAAATACTGTCAATTGTAAACAATGCTGCGTGAAATTTTATTACGTTACCGATTTGTAATTAATCACGAGCAAAATGGGTTGTTGTCGCGGTGTGATTCGTTACAAGACGTTTTGAGAAGGGTAATTTTTCAAAAAAAAAAAAACCCCTCGAATAACCGTATGCGGCGAACGATTATCGATGACGGTGAGAACCTTCGGAATTATACTTTTCTCCTGTGATGTCTCTCTACAACCAAAACCGTCGGGCACAATAATCATTATTATTTACCACAAACATATAAACTAACATATTATTTTATGTGAAACGCACTGATTACACATTTTACAACGTACTTGTCTTCTCCGTCCGCTATCTTAAACAACCGTGTACCCAAAATGAAGCATTGAAATGGAATACGCTTAGTGTGACCCGTTGAAAAGAATCAAATTACCGTGTCGAAATATTGTACTCCTCGCTCAATCGGATCACTGATAAGGAACTGTTATCATACTTTATAATTAATACCACGAATTATAATATGCAGGATACCCAACGACCTATGATAAACAACCATTTTTCTGGAACCCAAATTGACTTGCGGAAATCAGCTGTTGCAAAGTACACCTAGCGCTTGTTATCACATTAGTGGCAAGATAATATAGCGCCAAATTTAACATTAGGCATGAAATTATAATATTTCATGGTATTAGGAATACAATATAAACAATTAATATTCAATGATCAATGATAATAGTGATCAATGATACTAAGTGTCACTTATGTATTTTAAGTATAAAAAATTTAAATACTTCAACTGTAGGGAGTGAAGGCGATTTACTTAATAATAAAACTAGAGGATACCTAACTCACCCATATCGTAATTTGTATTTAATTCTAAAACATTTAGAAACATGTTTTTCAAAACATGCCACTTCTTGTGATGTGTTTGAAGATACATATAATGCATTTTTTAGCTTGAATATTGGTTTAAAGTTTCCTTGTTCAGAACATCAAACTGAAATATTAACAAATATTTTTTCATACTATACAACTATGAGAATGAGACAGTACTCTTACTTGGTGAATCAAAACACAAAAAAACAAAATAAAACAAAAAAAATTTATCTAAATTGGTTAAAACATGATTTGTTTCTAATTTAATGATATATATCTAGTTTGTAAATTGTAAGTATTTTAAGAAATTTGTAATTGATTTTTAGTTGTATATATTATTAAATATATATGTAATAGAAATATATCATAATAATATATTAATTGTTTATGTAAAGTATTATATTAAGTACCTAAAAAAATATAATTACCTACCAATTAAATAATACAAAACAACATGCATTTATTTTTCTTTATTACTACTTAATACTTACCTAATCATAGAAAGGTACCTAATACCTAACCTAACCTAACCATTAAACTCAATCATCCATTAGTAAACATCAAATTCCCTTGGAGCGCTAGTATACCTTTGCACATGGAAATTCAGTTTGAGAGCCCCTTATCATGTTTCGTTGTGTATCCAGTATATTATAATTCGTGATTAATACTATTGTTTTTGTATATCTTATCTAATAAGATAATATGAAAATTTAAAGTGGTACCAACCAAATAAGAAAAATAATTTAATTTTTCTCAAAATGGTCACTCTTAACGTATTCCATTTGATTGCTCCAATTCACTATTTGTAAAGGTATACGGTACGGCCCCTCTATATATATTGTTTAATAATCCAGATCAGTGGCCGTACCCAGAACAATTTTATTACAGGTGGTTATGAAAGTTATGTTGTGTACACCGTTATAGTGTGAAATATGTGTCTTAAACTTGTAATTTGTTCTATAATGTTTTTACAATATTTATAACTCGCGTTTTATTATATCGTTATTCTCTCACCCCCCGCGCGGAGGCGTTGTGTCTTAATTATATTTACTATTTACAACCCCGCCTGTGTTTTTATTGGACGCAGTTTTAATAGTGTTTTTCGTTGTACATTTTTCGCGTTTCTTGTTCGATATATTAAATCTCGTTTGAAATAATCAATAATTCCTCTATGTATATTATGTCGTGTGAGACAGTGTCCGAATACTACACTAGACATGTGTCATTATTTATAATAATCAAAAACGTGGTAGAAAATAACAAAGGGTATGTGGATTATTATTCCCGTCAAATGTCTGTCATCCCAAGCATACTCAGAGCCATGACCGTATCCATGGGGGTGGTTTTCCGGGTTCAAATCCCCTCCAAAATGTTTATGTTAAGGTTAAAATTGCACTACTAAAGTTTTACTTATTACCATTAACCATAGCATACAAGTTTTCATATATATATATATATCATTTTTGTTATAGATTCGACCCCTCCCCCTGAATTTTATTCTTGATACGGCCATGCCTAAAGATTTTTTTGTTTTGTAGACAATTTTCCATTGATGATATACAATCAATACGTAATTTATGGTTCAATTTCTCATTGAAAAATTAATAATAATAAAACCCTCCCCAAAAATTCAATCTAGATACGGCCATGCTCAGAGCTGGTCAGTATTTGAAGTAAAATTGTGTCTTGTATTTACTAAGAGTTGTCCTATAAGATAGGATTTATATCTCCTGTTCTAATACTATTTTTATTGTGTATTTTTAATGTATTTTAGATAACAAAATAACAATGCAAAAGTATTTACGTATAACGTTTTTTTTTTTTTTTTTTTTTTAAATCAGTTTTGAACCTACTCACTCCTGAAAGTATTGCCAACGAGGAAAACTGTGGAGACGTTAGAACAAAAATTCCGGATGAGTTTCATTTTGGTACTGGAAAAAGTGGTTACACCAATAATATACGAGTTTATCGCTTCGTTCGGAACAACATAAAATAAAAATAGAAAACCACCGGACCGGCTGTTTATTGATCCAATTTTATGAAAAGCATCGTTGACGGTCACACACACACACACACACACGTGAACGAGTAAACTTAATTGGTTCAAGTGAGTTACTCACAAAAACATACGATTCGGACGGAAATGATACGTCGAACGGACACGACGACGTGATGTATAGTACGCGGATATAATAATAATATTCTTTTGAACGGTTCGACACTTTGACCACCACACTCGTGTTTCACGGCGTATTTTTCGTTTTTCCACGTTTATAATATTGTGTTATTCGATACGTTGTAATGGAATACGCCCGTTCGAAAACACTAAAAACAAAACAACAACAATTTGTACATTACTGTCGCGTCGGAAAACAGACGAAATATCGTTAATATGGTTTTCTTCTTATTCGCAAAGCACCCGCCGAAGTGTATAATTACAAACCGTCCTCTACCAGTCGTCGTTTCATTACTCTCTCTCTCTCTCTCTCTCTCTCTCTCTCTCTCTCTCTCCCTCTCTCCTCCGCTACACAGTTATCGCCACCGCTCGAGTGTTTCAATCCCGAACGTCGTCGTCATTCGGAGATCTCTGAATTAACCTGCAGGTACCGGTGGTACATTCCGAAACGACACAATTGCATCCCTAAAACAAATTTGAACACCGGAATTCCTAAACCTATGCAAATTGGCTCAGACAACTTCCGTCGCGGTGCGTTCCGTGAATGTAACCATACGATTTCGTCGGAATTCCTCGCCTGTATGACGATATAGCGTGATATTGTCGCGAAATTACTTTCATTATTATTATTATTGTCATCGAGTTAAATGATTTTAATCGGTTTTTTATTGGGGGAAAAAACCACCCAAATTTTGTCAAAAATGACTCGGAAACCATTTTTTTTTTTTTTTTTGATCCAAATTTTATGAAAATTAAAATATAGATAAACAATAAAATTGTTCGAAATTTGCAGTATTTCAAAGGGTGTACTACTATAGAACCTCTGCTCAGAATCATTTTATTAAAGAAATTATTTATTTATTGTTTCTTTAAAATTCAATATACCCACCAAACATATCCTACTCGGAAAGACAAGTACATCCATGGTGTGAAGTGTGTCCGGCCTTTTTATATCCTGGAACCTTAAAACGAAGGATATTTTCGTTAGCTTTTTACATTTTTATGTAAGTGTAAAGTTGTGATCATATTCCATAAAATTGGCTCGAATATATTCCCTTTCCTAATCTCTTTTTATTGTTTTTTTCCAAATCACAATATAAGCTACTTTCAATTTGAGTTAATTTAAGGACTTCAAAGTCCAATTTTTTTCCAAAAACTTGCCATGAAATTTCATTATGATTGAATAACAAAATAATAATAATTGTCTTAATTTTTCTGTTCCAAGTACTGTAATAAAATGAAATATTTTTTAATTTAAATATTAGATGTAAAATTAACACTCATATTGCAATGTTTCAAATATTGAATTGACAAGTAAAGCTTAAATATTTCAAATATCTTTAATAATAATGTTGATTTTATATTACAATTGATGTTGTAATAATTAGAATAATATACAAAAGACTCGTGATGTTAAGAATTTTTTAATTATTATTTACAAATTATTAAAGTGCATTAATAATTCCTATACATCTTTTATGTAAAATTTTTGGATAAATTAATGAAAATATTATTATTATTATTATTATTATTATTATTATTTTAGTTAACGAATTGTAAAGAATATAGGTAATTTAGATTTTGTTACTTTGTTTACTGATTTTACATTTAAATAAAATATACGCCTGTAACAGTAGTATTAAATCGCATACATAAATACATTATACAAATTTGTACAGTCAACAGATATTTGAAAAAATACTATTACAACTCGACTGTCAAAACTTGAAAACACAATTATTGCTAGATTCACAGATTGACTCTGAAATGAGTAAATATTATTTTTCAATAATGATCATTTCTTTTATTAAATATTACTCATCCAATTGTTTTTAAATTTCATTCCAATTGCATCTTGAGTACTACATATATTTGTTATTGAGAAATCACTTTAATGTATTTTTTTTTTTTTTTAATAGTTTCATTGATTGCACTTTCGTTTTTCAACCATTTTTTCAAAATCAAATATAACGATAAAATAATGAACCTAAATTGCTTTTCATTAAGCATCAAGATGAGTGTAGTCGATTGTTAATGAAAATAACTTATTTTAAAATTATTTTCTTTGTAGACGAACGGAATAAGTGTATACAATTTTCACATAACGGTAGTTTAAATATATTGACCTTATTCGAGTGTTTGTGTACGTATAAAAATGTTTAAGAAACAATAATTTCTATTTTTATCTAGAGCCATATTCTACTAGAGCCATATCGTTTCCAAAATATTCTGTTAACCGAAAAATATCCTGTCTTACATCGAGTGGTTGAGTAAACTTTGAAAAACTTTATCTCAAAAACATTTCCTTGTATCATATAAATGTAAAACTGTCGAAAACTTAATCTTTTATAAAAAAAAAATAAATAAAAAGTAAAAACTCACAATAATAATTTTTCATAAAAATTAACACGAAATGAGAAATGTACTTAATTCAAAATGTATTAAATCTTTTTGACATTTTTACGAAGTGTTTTCGTGACTACTGTAGAAGTTTCAAATCTCTAAATTCGTTATTTTAGAAATCATGTTAGATAGCAATTTTCAATTTTACGGGAATTTCGGTAATTGCATAATATTTTACAGTTTTTTGTCAGTTTTTCAACATATTTCCTCCGTTTTAGGAAAAAGTATTGAGAAATTGGAAAAATGACCTCTTTAAAGTACCATTTGGATGTGATTTGGATTCTATAGATGTACTGATCAAAACTTTCGGACAAGTATTTCTATACGAAAAAGTGTTCACAGTAGAAGAAAAATAAAAAAATAAAATATACATCATTGTAAAAATTTCAATTTCTTTGATTTTTATATTTTGAAACGATAATTCATAATATTTTCAATACCATAATTTTCTAATGAATCATATTATATCAAGTCGTTTTCATGTATCAACGTGTAGTATGAACTCAAAAGTGGTTCGATAAGAGTTGTTTCAAATTAAAAAAAAAAAAAAAAAGATAAACGTTACATTTTGGATAATTTTTTTTTTTTTTTTACTCATTTGTGAATTTTTCGTTCTGGTTTTGATAATCGCTGACCTAACCTAACGAAACGTGTAACCTGTGTATAAATATATAGAGCGAAACCGGTGAGAATGAGGTTAGTTCGAATAATCGGGTTTCCACGACGGTCGTCAGGGGGTGGAGGAGAGGTAAAGGCGGATTCGGTTTTGATAACAATACAAGACGTTTGTCTAAAAATAACGATGTGATGTCTAATTTCCCGAGATTGAATTAAAGGCCGGCGGCGCGTCGTTTTTGGAATTCCGCGAGCTAACGAATTCAATTAATTTCGAATCAGCGTTGTTCCATTAATCAATGTCGTTTTTCGTACGTTTTGTACACATTTATATAATATAATATATAAATAAATAAACGTAAAACCGCGGTTTCGAAAAAATATTATACATTTTCATCAGATACCTCTACTTGAAACCCGTTCGTCAACCGAATAGGAACGAAATGTTTTTTTTTTTTTTTTATTTTTTTTTTTTTGTATGTTATATTTGAGCGAACGCATGCTACGCAGTTACGTAACAACTATATATTATTATACAGGTATAATATTTAAAAATAAATTTTTATTTGTATTCATATTCATGTGGTTTACATAAGTTTGCTTTATTTTTAGTATCCGTCCGAGTGTGATATTATTTTGTAATTTTGTACGAATGTATTGTAAATATTATATTTTTCAAACACGAAACTCGACACAAAAGGAATATTTCAAAAGCTTCTGTGCCACTGTTGTAACTCGTGTACACTGTATATACTGTAGTAATCAAATAAAAAAAAAAAAAAAAATTGTTCTAAATCATTCTGAAAAAGTAACCGAAATTCATTATTAATTTAAAACAAGATAACCTAAATTTTTTTTTTTTTTTTTTTTTCAAAGGCCTAATAACGACGTAAATTGTTTTTAACGTGAAATTTAATAAATATTTATATATATAACAGGAAAGCGCGGAAAGCTTTTTTATGCGTTCCAAATAATTCGATCATAATATTCTGTTTTACATCAAAGTCTCTTTATTTCCCCCCCCCTCCCCATTCCCATCCCGTATACGCTCCGAACAAAATACGGTTTACGGTTTGTTTGACGCACACAGCCACGAGACACGAGTTGACGTCGACAGAAGACGTTTCGACTTGGCCGACCGGAAATTAAGACAACCACCTCCCCCCCCCCCGATACCTACGTATATCCTTATACCGCGGTCCTAGACAAATGCTCGACGTTAGGTTGGTACCTAAATTATCCTGCGTATTACCTCTTCGAGCGGTTTTCGCGTTCTCCTCGTCCCGCCCGCGCAGTCGATCGAAAATCCTGTGCGATCCTTGCGGCGGGACTCGGCGAGATTTGATATTTTAATCCTTTGTGCAGATAAAAAACCCGAAAGATATTTATTTTATATTATTTTAATTTTTACCGTTCTAAGTATGAGCGAACGATTTCGTCGATATTCGGTGGGGGGGGGCGGGGTGGGTGGGGTGGTAAAACAAAGCGATGAATTCACATCACGTAATCATCATGCAAAATCGATCGCTCGGCTTGCAAGTTTATTCGCTACAAAAATAAACTTTAGGTCGAACTTTCACGTTCGAGGCGATATTTTCACACAATTTATTGCTAATGGGTGTATTTAACACTATACGTTATAATATTTTATTTAAATTATTTGTAATAAAATATATGTGTTTTTTTAATTAATTCACAGGATGTCCCAGTACGATTTGACCAATACAATAACTTCGTTCTAATTAGTAATAATTATTGTTAACTTTTTTCTTTTTTTTTTTTCTTGACTACAAAATTCTAACACTACAGTGTTAGAAAAAATTGAAAATAACCATTTTGTAAACCTGATTTTCAGGAAAGTATTTGTTTTAAACATCTAAAAAAGATTAATCAGTTCCTTTTCTATGATTTTTTTTTTTTTTTTAATTTTCCTAATAATTTAATAATTTTGTCATGTACATTACAAGTATTATGACGTATATTGATTATGATGTATTTAACAATACTATTGAATTACACTCTAAACATAAAAAATCTTTGAAAATGAACTGTCTAAACTCTATTAGAGATAAGCGCCAACATTTTTCTAAAAACGTAGCATAAAATTTCAAATTTGAAAATTTGGGATTTCAAATATATATATATATATATGTACGACCGTTATTGCTGCAGCACACTATCATAGTCATAATTTAAAAAAAAATATGAAAACGAATAAAAATTATTAATAGAACAAAAGTTATTGCGTTTGTCAAATAATTTATTGACAAATTAATTAAAAAACAACAATTTATTATTGTGCTGGGACACCCTGAATAATAACACTGGGAAACTAAGCCGTTAAAATTTTTACTATTTTAGGAAATATCAATAGGCTATAATCATCGTAGTTATCATATAATTTTAAAAAATATTCGATTATTCGGCACGATATTAAAATTTAAAATTTTTGAAAATCGAGGGGATACGAATAAATATAGTATAGCGCCTCCATAATGAATTTAGGGGTAGATCGCGTCTATGGTTAGACGGTCCCGGGAGTGGGAGGAGAGGAATTATTATTAATAGAGAATGAAAAAGACTTGTTCCGGTGTGGTAGGAGGAAATATTTATTTTTACACTGTCAGACGTTGTGAAAAGCGAAACCGCTAAACTTTTGTCATTTTCCGTTCGGTTTTCGTAATAAGTAAACGGAAGATAATATACGATATATTATTGTTATTATTATTATTATTATTATTATTATTATTATATAGACCTCAGGGGTATGTCGTGTCGTCCTTTTAGAAGAAGAACGTTGCGCGCGTTTCATATGTCACGGACCGCTGGCACGAAAACGGTCAAATTAAAACCACAACTTACATAACAAAGCGCGCGGGGTAGGTGTTTATTTTAGTTTTTCCTTCCATCCCCTCTGCCGCGCGTCATCTTCGTACCGTTTCGTCTCACAAACTCCTGAACTATCACCGCGGTCGAGCGTTGTTATTATATATACTCGGACCGGCGGCGTCTCGTTTATGCACTCCAAATATATACTTATGTTTTAAAATGTAGTTTTTGAGTGAAAACAAAAAAAAAAAAAAAAAAGGAAACTAATTGCCTGATATCGCGAACACATAATATTATTCGATCGCTTTTCGACCACTTCAGGGTCGTTCTGATTATAGGAACTCGAAGTAATTATTTTTTTTTCAATTTTTTTCAATTTTGATTTTGTAAAACAATTAATCTCTACAATCAAAATGTAAGGTTTATAGAAGTGAAGAAGATATGAGAAAGCCTGAATGATTGAAGAAAGATAAGACGGGGAGTGTTGTGTTAGATCAGTGTTTCTCTTCGGGGGGTGATATCACCCCCTGGTGGGCGGTGAAGAGGTTCTGAGGGGTAGTGAATATATTTTGGATGGTAAAGGGACAGTGAGACGGTCTTATATTAAAATTTATATTAAAACCTAAACACTGAAAAAAAATAAAAACTGATGTTTATAAATGTATAATCTTTTCTCTCAGAACTGGGCTGGATTTCAATATAATCAAATAATGAGATATTAAAAGCCAGCCCAGTTCTAAGAAAATTCTATATATTTTCTATTTTTTTCTTTTTAGGAGGCGCTAAAAAACATTTTTCTTTTCAAGGGGGTGGTGACTTAAAAAAGATTGAAATCCATTGTACTTGACGATATACCGTTGTCTATAATTGTTTGCAGATTCAAGAAGAAATTATCGAGTAATGGAATTTTAAAAGCCATCCCAACTCTGAGAAAGCCAATTATTTTTCTTTTTTAGAAGCGTTAAAACATATTTTTCTTTTTAAGGAGGTTGTAATTTCAAAAAGGTTGAGAACCACTATGTTAGACTGTTGCGAAGAGAAAATAACATAGTAGAACGCTAAAGTGTAGTCTAAGAAGAGTGTTGAGGTCATCGTGCATGAATGTCAAATTCGGGCGATTAGAGGCTACGAGGAATGCCACAAGCTGAGAGATTAAATGTGAAGAAAGTGTAGAGGGGCAGAGGGGGGAAGGAATCGTACAAAGAGAGTTTTAATGAGTGGAAAGAGAGTAATGTGTGAATGAACCGCGGAAATGAGAGAATAAATTATAGATTTTCTCCGGGATTAATATTGTGGAACCGGGGGTAGAATGAAATGGAGCGGAGGGAGTGTTTCTCGACGATTTCGCCGTAACTTGTGATGAATACAAGAAGTTCTTATTGGTCGGGACTGAAATCAGACCGCGGAATCTTGGTTTTTGAAGTACACTCGAGGGAGGCTGTCGGTTGTAGTTAAATGATCGGCATATTCGATACCCGCTTTACCAAAATGACCATTATACGCGTAAAACTTGGATTTTGAAATCAAATTCTAGAAGGGTAAACGAAAGGAGCCTGATCTTGATTATGAGTGGCGAAGTACGGGTTTTGAAGCTATTAAAGGAAAAGGCTTGTAAACATGAAAGAGAATGCAGTGGCGATGAGAAAAATATTATATTGTTTTTACAATAATCTGAAGCTTTTTCAACAGATATTTTCTCAAAACGTTATCAGCATTCATAGAAATTCCTATAGATTTTTACTTCAATTGTGATTTGATATTTTTGAAGAATTTTTTAACATATTTGGTGAGATTTAATTTATTGTGTTATTTTCTATGTTAGCTCTATGATTAGTTCCGAGGCATTTAACAATATACTTTCATCTACGTAACTGATAAATTATTTGAGTGTACATAATTTAAATTATAAAGAAAAAATAAATTACTGGAAAATATTGTTTTTTTTTTTTTCTGACAGATAATAACCAAAATCAAAGCGACTCCGTTTTCACTAGTGCACATACGAAATTTAAAAGAAAGCAAGTATAAAATCCGTTTTTATTATTATTATTATTAATATTTCTTAGGATAAACTTTTTACATTTTTTTAGTTTGTTCGTTTCATGAATAATGTGGACTTTTTTTTCTGTTAAAAACAGAAAATTCAAATAATAATTAAGTGTTGTTTTTGTCTTGTCAACTTTTTGAAACCGGATATACCTCTGGATGGTACTTTAGAGAGGTCATTTTTTGAATTTCTCAATTCTTACTGAAAATTTAAACATAGATAGAAAATAATAAAAGAAAGATTTTGGCGGGAGAAAATTTTGAAAATGTAAAAAAAAATTTTTAGACATTTTTCTAACATTTTTTTTTCTCATTTATTTTTTATATTCGTTCAGAATCGTTTTATTGAAGAAATGACTTATCGTTTGTTTAAAACTCAACACACCCGTCAAGAGAATCCCACCCGACGAGCGAAGTACACATTTTTTTTTTTTTTTTTTATTATTATTCCACGTTATTATTTTCCGTTCGAATTTAAAACGCGTGAAAATTTAATGCCGGCTTAATCGAAATATGCTGTGTTTAAATTTAAGACGTGTAACTCTTTTGGGAGATTATAAATATTAAAGGCTCTGCGCGCGAGTATATATGAACGAGCACGTCTGAGAGCGATGGTATCGCCGCGCGTTTTGGGAATAACGCGTTATAATATTTCGTTCGTATCGCGTAGTAATAAAGTTGCGACGGCGGTGTCGTACGCTTTTGTCGGATATCCCGTCGGTAAACATAAAGCCCAGCGCGTAGGTACGCGGTCGTGATGTAGTCGTGAGAAAAAGTTTCCAGACGACGGGGGGGAGGGGGGAGGGGCGGGGGGAGGAGAAATAACGATACCAACTCGAGTTTATTTATCTGCACGACAACGATATTCGTAGTGACTCGCACGCGTCAATGGCTTAAAAACCGAATGTCTTAGAATCCGAATGAAGTGAAGAAGCTAGTGTTTTTACAATGATGTTCATTTTTTTTTTACTTTATTTTAAATTTTTTTTCTGTGTACAACTTTTCGTCTAGAAATACTTGTCCAAAAGTTTCGATCAATAACTTTTTGAAACCCGATTCGCCTCTAGATTGTACTTTAGAGAGGTCATTTTTTGAATTTCTCAATTCTT
>JAIPRM010002702.1:0-15649 GCA_025469315.1 Stegophylla sp. TES_Ste_2020
AAGTACAATCTAGAGGCGAATCCGGTTTCAAAAAGTTATTGATCGAAACTTTTGGACAAGTATTTCTATACGAAAAAGTGTTAACAGAAAAAAAAAAAAATAAACATCATTGTAAAAACACTAGCTGCTTCACTTTGTTCAGAATCTAAAACTATGATAGGTATATAGATATAGAAAAATAAAATAAAATACATAAATAAAATTAATGTATAGTTATTGAACTATATTGTATTAAATAACAAAATAGATATATTAATAAAATAAATAAATAAAAATAAACTTAGACTGGAGTATTATAATTGTTTTTCTTTAACGACCGGTTTTTTACTTACAAAGCTATGTTTCTCTATCATCAAAAAAAAATTTACTTTCCTACAAATTCACAGCCCTACTTATGATGTTACAAAGGGTACATACAATTTAATACATCATTTTTTTTTTTATGGTGAATGACTTAAATTAAAATTTTAAGCTAAGTGTTAAACGATTAAATACATTAATAGGTACTATATTAATTTATTATATAATGTTATTATTGACAAAATGAAAAAAAATTTTCGAGTTTTTATAGACTCAAAGAGTGTTTTTTACAATCCGAGCATTCAGTATGTATACGTCATTTCGGATCTTTCTGTATATTAAAAAAAAAAAAAAAAGATGAGGAGTAGTGGATACGAATATAAGACGTCATCCTGATGACGACGTTATTAACAACGACGGAACGACCGAGAAACGAGACGGATTAGCCATATTTTCGTTTGTAATATAATAATTTGTATTTTTTTTTTTTTTTTCATTTATTTTCGCAATTCAAACATCCTGAGATGGCCGACATGCGTGTTATTTCACGTTACTATAACTACTTCGCTGTGACGTATACGTACATAATATAATGTTTCAGCCCCAGTCGTAAAACAATAATTTTGCTGGGTGTATGTGTGTGTATTTATGTACGTATATATTATATAAAAAAAACGTGTGCGCGTATTTGTTTAGCTTAGTAATAACAACAATTTCAAACATGTGAATGTATATTTCCCGTTTATGTAACATAATACTGCCGGTTTCTTTGTTTTTTATGCATTTTGGAAAACGAAAAGAACGAAATCGTTCGTGAAATTTTTCGCAACGCCAAATTGTACCACTCCACGCAACAATGTACTCATTTGTCTAGTTCAACCCTTCGGTATTTAATATATAGGTACATTTTGTATTAACACGTTCTCCTCGCGGAAATTTGAACCGGTCAAATAAAAACGTATTTCTTAACTGTTGTGTGCCATTTTAAACATTATGTGAAAATTAGTGTTTGATATTATAAAGAATCTAAACGTAATTGAAATTTAACATTTGTCATTATAAAATATTTAAACGTTATCAAAATTGTATTTCTAATATTATGAAGAATTCAAATTTTAAGTAGGTACCTATTTTAATAATTCAGCGTTTCAAAAATATGCATTTTTTAGAACGTTTTTATTCGTTTATATACATTTAAAATAAAATAGTTATTGGCAATGAAAAAAATTATTTCAGTTATTTATACTTGAGTTACTGATAACAAATACAAATTAAGAAGTATTAAATTTAAAATTTTTGCTATTATTTATTTTCGATTGGGTTTTACGCATAATTTTTATGGACTTGTGAACATTTGTATAATTTTAGTTTAAAATGACTTATTTTGGTTAAAATACACAAAAAATGTCATAAAAAAATGAAATAATAATTTTTTAAGAAAATCTGTCGAATATCTGAAAAAATTGCATATTATTCAAATAATTTCAGATTTAAATCATAGCTTCGTGCAATGGATTTATTTAGCACACTTGCTAGTCACAGTAAATAATAAAAGTATGCAAATACTATAATTCCCTAACCCCGATTATAACAAAAAATTATTTCAACACAATGGTCTCGGCCGTTAAGTTCTGTGTGACGTACGGAGATTATAAACGTTATTAATTATTGTTCGCCGCCCTTCAAAATTTACTTCTGTAGGCACGTGTCTATTACAATGGCCACTTAATAAACACTCCCTTGTTTTTTTCCGTTGTTAAACAGCCATTACTTAATAAAACATCATGTGGATATCGCCAATGATGACAAAGATTACTAGCAGTTGCGTATCTCTACCTGAGAATATTTTTTGAGTGAGACAAAAGAAGAAACATCGGACCAGAAGCTTAAAGCATATTAGTCAACATAACACAATAATTTAAAATTTGAGTTATTAATTACGATTCGTTTTTTATTGCAAAAAAATAAACATGCATAATACTGGTGTTTTAATATTGTATTACTAATTTAATACATTTATACATAGTTTACGTCATTTTCAAATAATATTTTCTATAATAATTATAGTTGGTTATACTTTGTCAACGTTGATACCTATATTTCTTTCAATTTTAAATAAATCTATAATTACTTCCTCATTTAAGTTTGTACACATTTTCTGTTCTAATTTATTAAATGTAAATATAATAAACACTGAAATATTTGTTTTTAATTTTTCAAATAATAGTATTTACTATAGGTACGAGGAAGGAAGTGAAAAATGTCGAAGTTTTTACAATATTGTGAGCGCTGGACATGTGTCATGAAGCATATTCCGAGCGGAAGAGTGTTTACGGTTAAGTTGAAAAAAAAAAATAAAAATGATTTAAATGATTATACTAGTAATATTAGTCAAGAAATATTTATTTTTAAATAATCTTAGAGTGCTAATATTATATATATATATATATAAAATATTCATAATTTTACAGAAAAAAAGCTTTGGGGGATGCAGTAACGCCTCCCCGCCAATTATAAAACAATAATTTAAATAGTAAAAACACAATAAACCAGTTGTTCTTCTTGTCTATGGAAGCTATATACATACTCGACGATACTCTTATATGATTTGTTTAGAACCTGTTGAATACTGAATACCTCTCCCACACTATTTATTTAACATTACTTTTTAGCAAATTCCAATTCGTCTACTGTAGTTTTTTTTTTTTAGTTATTTGCTTTACCATCAAACACAAAATGTATTTTCGCTTTTGTATTTTACTTAGCTTATAATTTTTTTATCCAAAATATGTTTTTAAAATTCATCGAAAAAAGAAAAGCTGTTCGTTTAAATGAATTGTCTCTAGGGTAATGTGAATATTAATTTTGGACCTGTTATTGACTTAATTTCATAATTAATATTTAATATCAGTAGAGTTATTTATTTTATAGGCACATGGTGAACACGAGTATTAAATTTGATGATATTACGGATGCATTCATTGAACAAAAAGCCAAAATTAGCGTTTTGATTATAATATTCAACCCACGAAGTTCATAAGTTTTGTAGTTTATGATGAACCAACGTAATTAATTAGCAAAATTGTAAAAATAATATAAATAATTTATTTTTATATTTTTGCCTCCATCGAAGGAGCAATAATTTTAAATTTCGTCAATGTCCTTAAAATATGTTGTAAATCAGTTTCTGTTTAGAACACAAAGAACCGTTTTGAAAATATCGTTAAACAATATCCTTTCATTAAGTTTCGTTTTGTTATTAATTTTTGTTAGGTAATAAATTGCGTCAATCGGGGCCATAACGAGTCATATTACTTTGAACTGTCCCTCGCTGGTTGTTCGCTAAATATATAGGTCAGTGGTTGTCAACCTTTTTGGGTTCACGGCTCCACTTGATTTTGAAATAAAATATACGGCTCCCATATGAACATTTAAAATAAACAAATTTTTATATAAATTAATCATTTCAATCTAACTTTATTTGATGATAAACATGTAATTATAAATAATATGAAACATTTTTTTTTTTTTTTTTTAGATTCTGAACGAAGCTAGTGTTTTTTTAAAATTTTTATATGTTTTTTTCTCTAAACACTTTTTCGTATGGATCTACTTGTCTAAAATGTGAAAAAAAGACTCAGAAACCATCATTTTTTGATCTAAACTTTATGAAAATTCGAATATAGACAGATAATAATATGAGAAACATTTTGGCGCAAGAAAATTTTCAAAATGTGAAAAAAAATTTTTCCTACACTTTATTTTCTTATTAATTTTTTTTTTTTTACGTTCTTTGTTTATTTTATAAAAAAAAAGTAAAGTAAAGTAAAGACAAGAAAGCCGGACATAATTCGCTTTTCGGGTCATATACTCTTGGTGGGTATGTTGAAAATGACGAATATTATTGTTTTTTTATATTATTAACTTTTTTTGTTCAGAATCGTCTTATTGAAGAAATGATTTATCGTTTCTTTAAACTTCTACAAATCCAAAAAGAGTATCTGACCCGAGAAACGAAGAATATCCGTGATCCAAACTATGTCCGGTTTTCTAGTCTTTACTTTACTTTTTACAATTAAAATTTTTAGTTTCTACTGCGAACGCGGCTCCGTCTATAATAAGTCCAGGGTTCGGAACTTTATGCACTAAAAATCAAAGAAATATGTGCATATAATATATGCACTAAAAAAACTCAAATATGCAATATAATATGCAACTATTTTTATTGTAAATATGTATTTAAAAGTATAATTATGAAAAAAACAATTTTTTTATTAAGTACAAATTATAAATAATAAATTATGAATGAATAATTATGAATTTTTTTTATTTTTTCATTAGATACAAATCCTTCATGTATTTTCTTCTCTTAGTATAAATAAATATATATTTTTAGTCACGAAAATTTTTAAATTAAATAAAACTGGACCAATTAAAACAAAACTGAAATTAATAGTAGGTACAATATAATTAAAAATATTACAGACAAGGCGACAGTGTGCGTCGGTTCTAAATTAAAAAAATTGTTTAAATCACGTATTTCAACTAATGAAAATTTGTGTATTTTTCGTAATTTATTATTAATAAATTAATAATTAATAAAATAAACATAAAATATTATGTATTAATATGCTCAAAATCCTTTAAATATGAGAAGTCATGTAAATTTAGTAAAATATGCAAAAAGATGTCACATAAATTTTTGTATTTCAATTGTATGGTTTATGAAAGAAATTCGTATCAAATCAGATTTTGAATAATATGCAGCTTCCTAAGAAATATGCAAATGCATAAAGTTCCGAGCCCTGAATTAATAACTGACGACGCCCCTGGGAGCCACGACGCACAGGTTGAGAACCACTGTTATAGGAGATATCAGGGGGGTACAGTCAATTGGTCGTTAAGTAAATTGTTCAAATGGAAAATAAGTCGTTTTCCAAATAATATTAGTACAAAAAACTATAAATTGTGAGTTATCTCCCGATACGTAATATAATAAAAATTTCAAAATTTTTCTCAAATTTATATTTTTACAAAAGAACTATAAATTATGGAAAAAATAGTATTGTGTCTCGTAAATTACTAAATAAATTACAAAAAACTGTAAATTAATATATTTCTGGTTTGTTCACGACCGATTTTCCAAACGATCAATTTACCAAACGACCAATTTTGTCACTACCAATTTCATACGACCAATTGACGTAGATTCGACATCAGGTCCCACTGTAGTAGCGTCATAATTTTATTAAATCACGTATTTTTTAACGAACGTGTAGAGATATCGCGAAATAACTCTGACGAAAAACGTGAACGCGAATCGCGCGGAACGTTCAGAGCGAAATAACTCCACAGTTGTTGTTGTTGTACACGTATTTTTGCATATTTTTGATAAGCATATTTTACATTCTGTATTGAACAATATTATTTATTCTGTTTTTTTCGGTCAGTCCACATTCAAAGTGGACAAAAATCGTATAATATTTTAACGCGAAAAAATCGTCACGGGATCACGGGAGTTGAAAAGCTTTCGTACACAGCGGGATAAATGTTTTTAGTAATGCCTTTTGACACTTGGTTCTGAACGTTTTTATTTTAATACACGTGAATTTGGAACACACGAGTATATTATTACAAGCGCATTGACAGACCATAAACTACACGTTTATTTTTAGATACTGATTGGAGCGTAGAAGCTAGTGTTTTTATAACGATGTTTTTATTTTCGCTTCTTTTCATCATCTTTCTGTAGAAGGACTTTTTTTTTTTTTTTTTTTACCAGAAAATTTTGTGCGGATCGATACGTCGTGTAGCGAATGTTTCCGGTTGAGAATTCAGGTGGAATGGTATTTTTAAGAGGTCGTTTTTCAAAATCGTCAGCAGTTTTTTCAAAAACGCAGAAAAAGTTCTGATAATTTAAACAATGACGGGGTAAAATGCGCCGTTTCGTTGTATCGATTTCAGTTATTTAGTCTTCAAATAACTAATAGCTATAGAAACTGGAAATTTTCATCCGTTAACAACAACAGCGTAGTACAGGCTGGAAATTGATTATCTATTTTACGATGAAAATAGAATTTCAGAAAAATCTCATATTTGTAAGATATTTCCTAACAATATTTTAAATTCTTGATATAATGTGCAATTTAATACAACGTTATTCGTGTATATTACGATTAATGGTCCTTAGCAAATCTTAAAAATCTTAAGCAAATTTTTTTAAAGATACAATTTGTTTGCAACTTACTTTATTACGTAAAATAATTACTTTTTTTTAGTCAAAGCCTTATAACGTTTTTAATTCAATTTACACTTAATAGTTTCTTATATCGAATGATTTTCCCTGTGTTTTCTATCTGCATAAGAAGTCGTTCGTTGAAATTGGCTTCATGAATTTTGAAAACTGACAATTGTTTTTCTGTAAAATTAGCATATTAGGTCCCACTTAGTCTCGTTTTATTAAAAAAATGATTTATCGTTTCTTAAAAATGTATCACAGCCACCAAGAGTATCCTACGAAGGACGTAGAATGTTCATAGTGTGAAGTATATCTGGTTTTTCAAAATACAAATGTATTTTATACTTTTTAAATTATTATAACACAAAAAACATTAATTATTTCATGATCACTATCATGGGTTATGATTATTAAATTGTTTTCGATATACAATACTGTCAAAACTGCTAATCGCTCTTAGTCTATTAATATCTATGCCAAACCAAAATATTATATTTTCCTTCGGACTGAAAAGGTTCTTTTCACATGTAGTTGAACTTATTGGAATATCAAACGGTGTAAAATTCTGAAATGAATTATAATTTGTAAAGTCTTCTTTATATACAATCACGAAGTTACATAATATTTTGTTTTTATAACTTAAATCCACCCCTATTAATCACACACCTTTGATATGATATGCTCGAGGGGGAGGGAGTGAAGTCGTGAACTCATCGATCAGTGTAGTATTCTACCCTTCAGTAAAGAAAAGGGGATTCACTGCGTAGTATAAATATTATCATTATAATACCATTAAGCTGTAATTAATTAGAATAAAATATACAAGAACAACAGTAAACAACGTTTTTGTTTTAATATCGCAACAAGTTGTATATATTTTTATTTTTTTCAATGTATTCATTTTTTCATACGTGTATAATATATATATATATATATGTATATGTATATATTATGTAAGATTATTAAATAACACGCAATGCAAATTATTCATAGAATAAATCGACGTACAACAACAATTAATTAATTAATAATATTATTTGATCCGATCACGAGAAAACAGAATAAAAAAAAAATAAAAAAAAAAAAAACAATATTTCTTTAATAATAATATTATATAGTAATATTATATTTTAACAATTGACACTTTAAACGTATTACAATACGTATTTTTATCATAATATGTTTTATAATAATATTACGGGCATACAATTGTTGTATTACTATTTTTTTGTGATTATATAACATAATATTTCGCAGGACACGTTACAGCACACGTTTAAATTGTTCGTGCGCACGTAAGTATGATGGAGTTTGAGTTTATGGATCACGTGTTTTAAGGCGGCGTTTTTATTAAAGGTCCCGAGCCGTTCGGGGGAGACGTTTCTCGGCGATTAATATAATATAACACACACACACACACACAAACACACAGTACATAATATAATATAATAATAATATTTCATAAGCTTATTTACTTCTATTTTTTTATTTTTTATTTTTTAAAAATAACGTGTAAGTATAAACGGATAGTGTATCGAGTATACCTCTTTCTCTCTCTCTCTCTCTCTCTGTCTATAGTTTATTCGTTATTGACACACGTCATCAAAATAACAATATGGTCGACACGTAACGCGAATAATATGCAGTTTGTAGGTACCTACTTATGTCATATTATTTATATAGCAGTAATGCACGCGCATAAGTATTATTCTTACGAAACCGCATTAAACGGACACAATATAATAATTAAGTTTAAATGCAGAGAGTAAAATAATATAATCGTTATTATTTTTATTACATACACTTTAGAACAAAAAAAAAAAAAAATGAAAACGAAAACGAATAGTTCGTCTATTTATTATCATTATTATTATTATTTAATTTAGTTGGCTTAAAATTTAATATAATATCATACGATTTATTCTACTACTTATTAAGATACGAACCTAATGACGGACCGTTATTTTTTACACTTGGCTATTCGTTTACGAATTTTGACAAAAATCGATTCTAATAGCAATATTATTCCACCTGCGCTTTGCGTCGATTTTTTTTGTTTTTTCTATTTCTACATAATATGTCAATTATATATTCGTAAAAGAATGCAAACGCATCCGCCACCGGTTTTTGGTAACATTCGAACCACCATCGAGCCTCATCGCGGAGGATTTCTCTTATAGTTTTATCATTATATTCTAATTTTACAATAATATTACAAATCATAGGTATTATTATTATTATTATTATTAAAATTATTATCATTAAGTATATTATCAATTATAGACGTATTATATTTAAAGAAGGAAGTGGGAAGGGTCGGTTTTAATAACGTATTATCGTCTAAAACGGGTGTGTTCAAATCGATACGTATATAATATTTATTTTATACATTGATAAACGCCGAAAACACTAACAATAATAATTAACATTGTATGAAATTAATATTATACCGCGCGGGACACGTCTCGTGAACGGCGGGGCGGGAGAGAGAGCCTTGGAACGGATTTTTTTTTTTTTTTTTTTTTTGGGGGGGGGGAGGTTATGGGAGGAGGGAAATACGGTCGGGGTCACGGGCGTGTGACTGCTGCTACGACGTCCACCACTGAAGTGGCAGTGACCAAGACAGTGGCGTGATGACGATGACGATGGGGTCGACGGCGGAGATTAAGATGACGGAGACGATCGGGATGACGATGACAGCGACTGCGAAGAAGACGGCTTGGATGCTGCGGACGGCGGTTGGGTTGACGGTGGTCGTCAGTGGATGCCTTCCAGCGGCGAATAGGACTTGTACTGGTACAAGTCCGGTCCGCCGTAGCCGTACAAGAGTCGACCGCGGCCCTGTTCATCGTAATACGGGTATCTGTACTTGGGCCTGGAAGAAAACGCGAAACGAAAAGCGTTACATGCGAAAAAATTCGGTCTGGTACAAAAAAAAAAAAAAAAAAATCCCAAAAAAATGTCCAAGGAGTATAATAATATGTATGTTTAATATACGTATTTAATTTTTATAACGATTCATTACTAATATCGATTTTAAATATAATAAAATGTATGTTGTTGTCGTGTTATTCAAATAGAAATTTAAATTACAAACTTTTGAATATCGCTAGTATTCTTTAATCAGTAGGTATTTATTATTAGGTTATATTTGTCACTCAAGAACGGACAGAATATTAGGTACATACATGTATATGTAATATTTGTGTCTTGTATGTTTAACATTTATGAATCGCATATTTATTAGATATTTTTTTTAAGCAAGTATCTTGTATCTTTTTAATTTCGTTGACATAAAGATACAAGTGACAATTTTTTTCCAAGAAATAATAAAAATCAATAATTATGTTAAAATTTATTCAAATACATTTAAACGTTTTCACTATATCATTTCCATACCTGACTGATAGAATCACAAAATTGATTTAAAATATGTGTCGAATAATAATTCTATAGGAGTAAAAAGGAACTAGTCAATCAGTTTGGTAAGCAGTGAGGAATCGGATTTATTTATTTATTATTAAATTTATTTGTTTATACACATTTTATCGAAGTTTTAGTATTTTCTTTTATTTAACAATATCATTTTTTTGAAAATAAATAATATTGAAATATCATACATTTTAATAATTATTTAAAAAGAAATTATCTTGTATCTTAAATATAGTATCCAGTGTCTATAGGCAAAAAAGTATCTTGTGTTTAAGTATCTTTTTTAAAATGCTAAATATAGCTTGTACTTTGTATCTTGTACAAACAACCTACAGATGAAATCTTATATATCTAGTAAACAAAAACTCTTCAAGGGTATCCTTCCTATTCCTATTTGTACTCCTGAATATTTATTCAAAGTATATATATATATATATATAAATACATTTATAGAAATTTTTAAGTAGAATGATTATTCTGTTGGATATATTTTGTGTCTAAGATATTTATCCATTTTTTTCTTCGAATATTCATACGGGTCAAAACTGGAAAATTTATCTAAGAAAATAAATAAAATAAATTGTTTGTACACATTTCGCATTAGGTGAATCGGAAATTCGAGGCAAAATGAGTAATTATAATTCTAGAAAAAAAACTGATTGTCGTTTTCTGTGTAGGAATTGCAATTATTGTAATCGTATAATATATCCTGCACAGTAAAATGAATGGAGTGAAAAGAACCGAAACTTAATATAAAGTTTTATATTACGTACACACGGGACGAAAAATCGTGGTAAAAACCGTACCAGTTTGTCAACCGTTGTAAGACGACATATTTCGTTAATAATATATGTATATTCTTCGAGATTTTCGACTGTTACACAGCGGTTTTATTACTACCGAACAAATTAAAACCGTTTTTCTGTGGGGAACAAAGTTTTGTGGTGAATCACCAGACAGATTCTTGGTTGGTTTGTGTTACGAACGAACTCTCTGTGGATTCATCTCGAAACTCGACGAAAAACACGTGCATTTTTGGTAAACAAGATCGATGGTAAGATTTCTGTCGCGTGAAGCGACACCGTGACCGATTATAAATTATTTGAAATACGTATGCATATTTATCAGGAGTATTTTACGTTCTTAATTTACGCTGTTTTTAATTGAGGGCCGACATTCCAAAACGTACTGTTTTCATTTTACACTTTTTTCAATGTTCAAGATTTTCTATTCTGAATTATACTAGGAACTCGTGGAAGTATTATAAGACTATCGAAAATTTCATAAAAATCCCCTTAGTTAAATTATGGTATAATTAATTTGTTATTTTAATTTTAATCTTAATGATGTAATCCACAATTTAAATTACTGAATCGCGTCAGAACGTCCTACTTCCAACAAATTACGTTTTGGTCTGATTTGGAAATGGTTCGTTTCGTATCACAATCAACGCTTGGCGTAATTTATCATTAACTGCAATGGTAGATGTATGATAATAATGTTTTCAGATTAAGAAATTTATGTTATAAACCAATTTAATTAATTTACACAGTTTATTCGTATAATTAAATTAATTATTTAACACATATGAAAAAAGATTTTTGCACTTTAAACAACTGGGAATAGTACGTATTGTGTTTACTTTAATTTCGTTTGCTATATTAAAAACACGGGAAATAGTGCATTATGGCACTGGCAGTGGTAGAAAAGTTAAGTTTTCTCAAATTTCAGTAATGAGTTTAAATATTTACAATAGAAATTAGTCGGCGTATAATATTTTTCGTTAAAAATAATGTCAACGGAGGAAATCGATATTAAATCAATCCACTTTAACGTGAAAAAAAAAAAACAAAACGTTATTTTTCTTAAGAAATACGGGTATTTTTAAACGGGGGGGAAAAAAACGATCGTTCCCGGGAAGAAAATATCCTACTATAGATTCAATCGCAGCAGATAATGCAGTTGTTGCTTCTCCGCCCCCCCCCCCCAATCGTAGCCCGACAGCGACGGTGCACTTACCTTTCAAAATATTGGAAGTTGGGAGCTCTGGGCGTCAATGTCGCGTCGACCATTGACACAGCCAACGACGCCACCGACGCGAATATCAGCAATAACTGAAAAAAAAAAAAGGAAATTATTAGCCAAACGAAATGATAACGCGACAGGTTAGCATGCGCGCGTGTGTTACGGGTATGCAACAGGTATACGTTGAGGTATATAGTAGTTGACGAGGTTTTAAGTGGGGATAAAATTTTTTTTTTTTACTAGTAGAGAATCAAAGAGCAAGGACACACTTTTTCCTCAACGAACAAGGGCACTACGTCGTCAGGTCAATTAGCGTTTAATCACATATACACGTGGGTATCGTCGTAACAATACCTATGTGTACACTGTGCGGTACAGGGTGTGTCTCCAGCGTGGTTGTCGTTTTCCGTAAGCGACCGGAAATTAGATTTTTCTTTTTTCTCGTTCCCATTATCGATCCTATTGTTTTTACTATTTGACCCATTTCATACTTCTTTAACGCGCCCGTACATAATTATTTTTGTGATTTTAACTCCGTCGCGTTAGCAATAGGATGACTTCAAACTGTTATCATACATCAGCTGTTCTTCAACGTTTTATTATTACCTAGTCGAATTTCATAAAAAGCCGGACATACTTCGCACGATGCGTGCGATTCCCTTGACGGGTGTATTTAATTTTAAACAAACGATAAATCATTTCTTCTATAAAACGATTCTGAACGAAGGAAGTTAATAATATCAAAAATAAATAAGAAAAAAAAATTTTAGAAAAATGTTCAAAATTTTTTTTTCACATTATTTTCTTGCGCCAAAATCTTTCTTATATGATTTTCTATCTATGTTTAAATTTTCATAAAATTCGGATCAAAAAATGATGGTTTCCGAGTCGTTTTTGTCAAATTTTGGGTAGTTTCTTCCAAAAAACAAAAAAAATTGAAGAATTGAGAAATTCAACATATGACCTCTTTAAAGTACCATTTAGAAGCAAATTCGGTTTCAAAAAGTTGCTGATCGAAATTTTTGGACAAGTATTTCTATACGAAAGGTTGTACACAGAAAAAAAAAATTAACATCATTGTAAAAACACTTCTTTCAGAATCTAAAAAAACATTTTCTGTGCTTTGTCGGTAAATTCTAATAGTATTATGATCAATCGAATATTATTATAATCATTATAAAATTACTAATAAAAACTATTTTTTAAGCGAAGCAAGGAACCTAATGTTATTACAATGATGGTTATTTGTTCTTTGTTTTCTTGCTTCTTTTCTTTTTTTTTTTTTTTTTTATGTACACGTTTTCGTATAGAAAAACATGTCCAAAAGTTTCAACTGGCAAATTTTTGAAACCGAATTCGTCTCTAGATGATATTTTAGGGAGCTTATTTTTCAAATTTTTCAATTATCTTTTCAACATTTTTGAAAAACTACAAGAAAATTGATAAAAGAAGACAAGGAAATTATGTTTTAATCCATATTTAATGAAAATTTGAACATAGATAGACAATAATATGAGAGGCATTTTGACACAAGAGAATTTTTATATTGTGAAAAACATTTGTAAATTTTTTTCGACACTTTTTTTCCATTTATTCTTTTTTTATTTTTAATAAAATTGTCTTTTTTCCTTTTCTTTATTTATTGGATAAAGTAAAGTAAAGTAAATTAAAGACAAGAAAGCCGGACATAATTATTCTTCACTTCTAGGATACTATTGGTGGGTGTGTTTAAAATCACAACTATCATTGTTCATTACATTATTAGCATACTTTGCTCAGAATCGTATTATTGAAGAAATGACTTATCGTTTCTTTAAAATTCAACGCACTCACCAAGAGGATATGACCCAAGACGCGAAGAATACACTTAGCGCGAAGTATGTCCGGCTCTTCGATATTATTAATATTTTAAAATTCCGTATTACTGCAATTTGGTATAATACCGGGATCAAAAATATGATATTATACCGAAATCCTGATATCACAAAAGAGAGTAGGAATTATAATACCTAGCCATATAAAAAATTAATTTATTCATAAAAACGGCAAACCCATATAAATCGGAATAAAAAGGAAAGTCGGATATACTTCGAAGCATTGATCCTCCGGCGGGATACTCATTGTGGCTGTGTTGAATTTTACAGAAATTATAAATTCTTTATGACTTTTGATAAAACGTTTCTGTACGGAACTTCAGTTAATGACAAAACAATAATTGTCAATTTTAATAATCCGTATAAAATGCATTATTAGTCAGAATACAGTGTAATTAACTTTGATATGTTTTGAAATATAAAAATTCTAAAATACAATTATGAGTAAAACCACTGATTTAAATAAAATTATGGATTTAAGTTGACCAAAACATGCATAAACATAAAAACGAAAAATGTATGTTTCAAAATAATAACGCATATAAATTTGTCGTTATCTGTCATATTTACGTAAAGTATATGTTTTTTTTTTAATTTTATTATTGTTGATAATAAGTGAATAATTAAAGTTTCTATAGTCTATTAATTTTTGATTTGATTTGATTTTAAAGATACGTCTCCATTATTATTCAAATTTCAGCTATTTTTTCCTCGGCTTGATAAAAACTGTAGTGAATTAAAAATAAAACAATAACCCCTTTACAGTACCATACGTAGAAAATTCTCTACCGAAAACCAGTGGTCATACGTTCGATCCAACCACTTTTTCGCGTAGAAAAAACAAAAACTGGAAGAAAAGGAGAATAATTATCACAGTGAAACGTTTTACTTTTTCGCTCCACTCATAATGCAAAAAAATTCGAAAAAGCCAAATACCATTTGTACGGTACAATATTGTTCTATGTGTATAATAATATAATAACACACGTGTACCTATAATGTATACAATATTATATACGGTGTGTGTGTGTGTTATTATAATAATATCGTGTTTTCATTAGAACTTTTGCTAATTAATTCACCACGTGCATCGGCGGCGCACGCGACCGCAGCGATAATGTAATATAGTCGAATTGTGTTACAAAACTCGTATATTTATTATTAATCATTTACTTCCAATATACGAAGTTTTGATTATAATAACAATATTATGGCTTCGGGGGAAGAGGTGAAACTTTGAAACGACGACTAGTTCAGCGCGTGTCGATAGTGCAGTTATTCGCACATTTTCCACCGATAATACTCTACGCCCCGAACTACACATTGGAATGCACATTTTCAAATGACAATATTATTTTTTCGCGTGGGAGTTTTTCAATGAAATCGAATAATTCAGACTCGTTCGATCCCGTCCCTGTGTTCACAAACGCGCGAGAACTGTCGTCGTCGTCGTCGTCGTCGCATACATTGTATTATTTTTTATTACCTACGTCGTAAAATGTTCAAACGACTCGAACTATGTTATTGTGTACAATACAATAAATATATACTCGTACACACACACACACACACACACACACACACACACACACACACACACACACACACACACACACACACACACACACACACACACACACACACACACACAACTAAATATATATATATATATATATATATAAACCTTCTTCACCCCTCCGCGGGCAAGCTTCGAATAATATACAATTTATAATATATTTCGGGACACTGAAGATGACGCCCCAGAGACGTATGATTATTG